>JAQIHA010000182.1:0-14893 GCA_028751875.1 Rapana venosa | reverse complement strand
AAAAACGATCAATAAAAAATTGGTCTCCCCCAAAAATTGGGTGGTGTTTTTTGGGGGGTTTTTTTTGCATTCTGTAAGGAAGTAAGCCTTTTCAAAAAGCCAAGTTCGGCTGGTCTGGGATCACCCAGCTTTTCGCAAGTTTACTCAAAACACCTTACCTATCTCATTTCGGGCTGCAGAAAAAATGTCATCGCACCAAAAGAGGGAAGAAAAAACAGGGGGTACCTCACTACACTACTCTGCACTACGCCACACTGCACTGCACTGCACTGCACTAAAAAAAACCCCTACGCTCATGCGCTACACTACCACACTGCCCCGCACTGCACGCACTGCACTAAATACACACGTTCCTGCACACACACACTACACTGCCTGGCTACGCTCCTCACTACACTGCACCAACTACCACCCAACCACACACACCCCCACCCCCACACTAACTGCACCCTTTACACACCTAACTGCCTCACTGCACACACACCTACTCTGCACTGCACACACTATACTACCCCGCACACATAACTAACGCAACCTACTCTGCATACACTCACTACCTACACCAAATGCCTAACTCACACCTACAACACTACTCGCACTACACCATCACTACTCTGCAAACCCCCACCCACACTACATCACTACCTACACTACCTACATGAATACAACATCCTACCTACAAAAAACCAACCCCGCACTAACTACACTACACTCATCACTGCACTACAACACTCCTACACACACTCAACACTAAAGCACTACACTACCTACACTACACATCTCATACACTACACTACACTCACTACACTACACTACACTACAGCACTACCTAAACCAAACACACGCTAAACCCACACTACCTACACCACCCACACCTACCACACTACACTAAATTAATACATACAAAAACTACACTCCCTGCACTGCATTCACTACACGGGGTTGTGGGGGTTTTTGTGTGGTGTTGTGTGTGGGTTTTTTTGGTGGGTGTGTGTGTGCGTGTTTGCGGCATGCGGCATACTCGGCGCTTGGTTTTAAATCTGTTGTTCTTATGTTTAGGGAGTTGCATCCTTAAACCCCTGAGTGCAAGCGTTCGTTTTTGTTTTTTTTATTTACAAGTTTCAGCGTTTAAAAAAATTTTCCATTTTTTTATTTTTATATTTTATTACATTTTTTTTTTTTTTAATTATTTTATTATTTTATTTTTATTAAATTATTAATCTATCTACTACACACACTGCATACCTACACTACTCTGCACTCATTCACTCCCCTTTCACTCCCTTTGCACAGCACTACACTATTTGCACTACATACCTGCACTTCACAAAACCACTTCATGCACTACCTTTCCACATACACTCAACCTACACTACCCAAAACCTACACTCACTGCATACACTACGACCTAACCCTTCTCTCAGCACCCAATCCTTTGCAAAATTTTTTTGGGGCGTCAAAGCAACAGCAAAAAACCCACCAAACAAAACCAAGAAAAAAGGGTTTTTTGACGTGAAGGACGCGTTTTAAAAAAATTTTATAACACTGTAAAAATAAAAAAAAAAAAATATGGCGCATTTTTTTGAGCCGCGAAAAAAATTACAAACGTCAGAGGTGGATGTTTCTGGGGTAAAAAGGTCAAAGGGGTCCAAACCTATAAAAGAAGGGGGGATCAGGACCCCAAATTTTAAGGGCCACATATTGAAAAGGCGGGCGCGGCCTATCTCCCCCTCGCTGCTTTTCCCTTCCCCCGACCCCAAAAGGTCAGGTACCCATTTACAGCTGGGGGAATGGGGGGAAAATGTACTGAAGCCAAGGCGCGCAAAAAGGGCACCCATCCAAGTGGTAAACCCCCCTCGGCTTCTTTAAACCTAGTGAAAAAGGGAAAACGGTGCTCCGACCCCCTGGCTGTCCCGTCCCTTTGAGGTTTGGAGACAGGGCTAAAACTTTTCCCCATCGTCCATGAATGTATTGACTGATCCTTAGGTGTGAAAAGTGAGGGAAATACGCCCTTTATGGGATTAGTCTGGACCAGGGGGAGCATAAAATCAAAGAGGGGGGACCATCACTTATCCCCATCATGGGGATTGTTCCTCACCCCCGTGCCCCCCTTTGTTTGGAAAACCTATGGTGATTTTAAAAAAAAAAGAAATTATAGTGATGTTTTTTTTTTTTTCTACAAACGCATACCCCCAAACAGAGACACGGAGATAAAAAAAAACTGCCACCACCCCCGCGGGTGTAACGACAAACCCCACACACACACACCACACACAAAACATATAAAATATGCGCATTGATTTGTTTTGTTTTTTTAATTTGATTACGCTAAAAAAATTCCTTTTCTTTTTTTCTTTTTTTTTCCTTTCTTCTTCTTCTTCTTTTTTCTTCTTCTTCTTCTTTTCTTTTTTCTTCTTCTTCTTCTTCTTCTTCTTTTTTTTTTCTTCTTCGATGCTGCACGCATGCAACACACGCCACGGAAAACACACACAACACACACATGCAAGCGCGCGTCGCGCGCGCACACAACACACAAAGAGGAGAGAGAGAGAGAGAGGAGGAGAGAGAAGGGGAAACCCTACCAGACAATAGAACTCTCTCTCCCCTTCTCTTACACACACAATGTTAACTATGTAAAACAATCCCATAACAAAACCCTTCAAAAAACCCAAAACAAACTACATAAAAACAACAAGAAAAAAACACACCTCCCGTTATATAACTGTATATTACATTGCACGTAAAAGTCCACACACACACCAAAAAAAAACCACACCCAACACCAAAAAATCCCCGGTTATGATGTCTCTCAGCATGTTTCAGTGCAAGAGAGAGACAGAGAGAGAGGGAAAAGGAGGGAGGAGGAGAGAGAGAGGGGGAGAGGAGAGAGAGAGAGAGAGAGAGGAAGGGGGGGGAGAGGAGAAACAAAAGAGAGGAAAGGAGAGACAGATAGAGACAGAAAGGGAGAGAAAAAGAGGAGAGAGAAAGAGAGGGGGAGAGAGAGGGAAGAAGAGGGGGGGAGAGAGAGAGGGGGGGGGGAAGAGAGAAAGGGAAGAGGAGAGAGGGGGAGAGGAGAGAGAGACAGATAGAGACAGAAAGAGAGAGGGGGAGAGAGAGAGAGAAAGGGAGAAGAGAGAAAAAACAGAGAGAGAGACAGACAGGAAGAAGAAAGAGAAGTGGAAGAGGAGGAGGGAGGATGGAAAGCTGAGTGAGAAGGAAAAGGGGAAATGGAAAGGGGGAGGGGGGGGGGGGGGTTTGGCAGGGAGGGGGGAGGGGGGGGGGGGGGGGAGAAAAGGACCGGTGAAAAGAGAGACAGGAAGATCGAACAGAAAAGAGGGTGGGGGGGTGGGGGGGGGGGTGAGTGAACAGAAGATGCCGCCCTTTATTGTCTATGATTAGAAGCGGTTTTGAGAGGGTGCGTGACATCAGACTGCAATGCGCGGACAATAATACAATGAACAAAAGTAGAAAAAAAACAAAACGTTAATATCATTAGATGAAGAGAAAGAAGAAAAAAATAAAAATAAAAAAAACGAGAAAAAGAAGGAAATATAAGGGATTCCCAAGAAAAAAAATAAAACAACACATAACCCCATAAAAGAAGACCAAAAAAAAAAAAAACAAAAAAAAACAAAATAAAAAATAAAAGAAAAGAAAGACAAAATAAAAAAAAAAAAAAACAAAAAGAGAAAAAGAGACAAATTTACAAAGATTATTAGAAGAGGGGAAAAAAGACAATGAGAAAAGAAAAAGGAAAATGAAAGGACTAAAATAGGGGTGTAGGGGGAGGAGGCAGTAGAGACAGAAAGGGAGAAGAGGGGGGGAAATTGGAAGGAAAGAGAAAATTTTTTTGGGAGGGTAAAGTTTAAGCAGATTTGGTTTAAAAAGGGGCCTGAAAAAAAGAAGAAAAATAAGAGGAAAAAAAGTGAAAGACAAAATTGAAGAAAATAAAAAACGTGGGCGGACAAAACAAAACAAACAAAAAACTGAAAAGAAGAATGAAAGAAATTAAAGGGAAGAGGTGGGGAAAGGGAAAGAGGAAAGGTAAAAGGGAAAAGGGGGGGGGGGATGAGGAGAGGAGGGGGAGGGGGGGCGGAGATAAAGAGGTGAATGAGAGAAGAAGACGAAAAAAAAAGATGGCGGGGGGAGAGGGGAGGGTTGGAAACAGGAAGAGGCCAAGCAGTAAGGGACAAAAAAGGGCAGTTTTCGGAAAAAAGAGCGGAATGGGGCACAAAAATAACCCCATGAATTAGAGCCCAAAATAAACAGAACAAGGGGAGATAATGAGACAACAACAAAAATACAACAAACAACCAAGAAAACATAAGAAAAAAAACACCCAAACCACAGAGAAACCCAAACAACAGAACAAATAACACAACACGAAGAAGACAACAAACAAAACAAAAAATAACAAACCCAACTCATCCTTTCAAGGCCTTAAACAAGACGTCCCCACTTCCCTCTCTTCTCCCCCACACAGCAGCCCAACGGACAGTCTTTTTTACTTATTGGCTCCTTTCCCTGTTTTTCTTTTGAGGGCTTATGAAAAAAAAAAAATTATGTTTATTAAATTTTGGTAAGTGTAAGGTTTAAAATTTAGGTGTGGGGAAGTGTGGTATTTGGTGTTTGGGGGGTTTTTCCTGCTGTTTTTCCCTGGGAAATTTTTTTTTTTTTGGGGTTGTTAGTTTGTTGGTGTTTAGTAAGTGTGTTTAGGAAAGTGTTGACATAAATGCATTGAAATCGAACCCCGGGTGGTTTTTTGTGGGGCGAATAAAATAAAACCACACACACACCCAAAGCAACAGATGAAACTAAGAGAGGAGAAGAAGAGAGGAAAGTAGAAGAGAGGGAGAGGAGAGAGAGAGGAGTGAGAGAGAGAGGAGAGAGAGAGAGCGAAAGAAGAGACAGAAAAGAGGAGAGAAGAGAGAAGACGAAGAAAGCAAGAGACAGAAAGAGAAAAAAGAGAGAGAGATAGAGACAGAGAATGGCAAGACAAGAAGAGAGGGACAGAAGAAGAGAATACAAACAGTACACAGAGAGAGAAGGAGAGGGGGACAGAGAGAAAAGAGAGACAGAAGAGAAGAGAGAGGAAGAATGAGAGAGAAGAAGAGAGGAAGAAGAGAGAGAGAGAGAACCCAACCCCAAACGAAGGTAAATTAGAAAAATTTAGAGGGTTGCCAGTTTTTTCCCGGAGGGCAACCAGAGATCGACTGGAATTTGTCACTGCGAGGATATTGAATTTTTTGAGAACGAAAAAACGAAGGACATGCGGAGGGGTGAAGAGAGAAGGAGTGAGGGGGGGTTTTGGGGGGGTTTTGGGTGGGGTGGTGTGGGTGGGGGGGGGGGGACAGACTGGATTCAGTTGAGTGAGGGGGTGTTGGGGGAGGGTAGGGGAGGGGTGTTTATGTGGAGAGAGGGGGAGTTTTTAGGTTTAACAATCATAAACAACCTAGCATAATAATAAGAACTATTTTTAGTGTGTGTGTGTGGGTTAGTGTGGTGTGTTAGGGAGAAGGAAAGTAGGGAGAGAGAAGTGGGAGAGAACAAAGAAACGCGGGACAAGAAACAACATAGAAAAGACAGAAAAGACAGACAAGAGGAAAGGAGGGAGAGGTAAAGGGGGAGAAAGTTTGAAGAGAGAGGAGGGAAGAGAAGAGAGAGAAGCGGAGAGAGAGAGGAAAGAGAGAAGAAAGAGACGGGAAGATAGAGAAGCGGAAGAAGAGAAGAAGACAGAGAATAAAGAAGAAAGGGAAAAGAGAGAGAAGAAGGAGAGGAGAGAGAGGAGAGAGAGAAAGAGTAAGAGGAGGAAGGAGAGAGAGAGGGGGTGAAGAAAGAAGGAGAGGGAGAAAAAAAGGGAAATAAAGGGATAGAGGAGACGGGAAAGATGAGGGGAGACGAAGGAAGAGGATAGGAAGCGAGACAAAAGAAAAGAGAGACTAGGGAGATAAGAGGGAAGGAGAAGAGAAGACAACAGATGCTTAGAGGAAGAGGAGAAAGAGGAGAGGGATGTAGAGAGGAGAGAGAGGGATGAGGGAGAGATGAGAGGGATGAGAGAGAGACAAAGAGAGAGAGGAAAAGAGACAGAAATGACGGAGAAGGAGGGAGGGAAGAAAGATGAGAGAGAGAGTCAAGAAGGAGTGAAAGAGAGAGGAGAGAGACAGCAGCAGAGAGAGAGAGGGGGGAGGAGAGAGAAACAGAAGGAAGAGAGCGCAGAGACGGGAGAGACAGAGAGAAAGAGAGAAAGAGGGAGAGTTTAAGAGACAGGAGGCAGCTAGCCAGCCAGCGGGACAGACAGACTCAGCAGACAGACACAACAGACACAGACGCAGACAGACGAGACAGCAGACAGACAGCGGCAAACAGAGAACGGAAGGTCTGCAAGAAAGAGCGCTAGAACGCCTACAGGCGAAGGGTATCGGGACTTATGCACCAGCATCATTAGTCCTGAGCTAGTGCTGAATTACGGGGACTCCTCTTTCCTAGTGGCGTGGGGGTGTGGTGGTGTGTGTGTGTGTTGTGTGTGGTGTGTGTGTTTTGTGTGTTGGGGTGTGTATGTGTTTGTGTGTGCGAGTTTTATTTTTTTAAATTTTAACGTTGTCATCAAGGTGAATGAAAAGTTGTACAATTAAGAAAGAGGTGTTTTGTGGGGTGTGTGTGTGTGTTGTGGTGTGTGTTGTGTGGGGTGTGTGGTGGTTGTGTGTGGTGTGTGTGGTGTTTTGTGGGGTGTGTGTGAATGGTGGTTAGGAGTGCAAGAGAGAAAGACAGAGAATGAGGGGAGAGAGAGGAGAGGAGATGGAGAGGAGATGGAGAGAGAGAGAAGAGAGAGGAGAGAGGGAGAGAGAGGAGAAGAGAAGAGTAGAGAGAAAAAAGGGAAGACAGGTAGACAGAAAGGAAGACAGAAGATAGACAAGACAGAGAAAAAGAAACAAAGAGCGAAACAAAGAGAAAAGAAAAAGACTCAAAAGTAAAAAAAGAGAAAAAGGATGGGATTTAGAGAGGACGAAAGGAGGTAGATAGACAGACAGACAGATAAACAGACAGACAAACAGACAGAGAGACAGAGAGGGGGACAGGGTAGCCTAGTGGTCAGAACATTCCGCTCGCAATCTGCTGATCCGGGTTCGATTCTTGTTAAAGGGGGGTATTTTCCCCCAGGTTAACATCAGTCCCAGACTCCACCTCCCCAAAAGCCCTTCGGATGAGATTTTAAACCGGGCCCTGTGTGCGAACGCACGCAGAACATCTTGCGCACACGTTAAATCCTGTTCCGCTTTTCATAAGAGTAGGTCATTGTGTGCCGGTGGAAACAGATGACAGAATTTACAAAACCGATACACTCGGGGGATGGATGTAAAAAAATTTAATAACTACTTATTCCATTATCCTCGATATAAAAGAATAAAATAAATAAAAAATTTTAAAAAAAAAAAAAAGAGACAGAGCAGACACGCAGAAAACGCAGAGAAAGAGCGAGTCAAAGTGACAGAGACAGAAAAGCGACGGGTAAGAGAAAAAGAGAGAGAGAGGGGAGAGACGGGGGAGAGAGGGAGAGAAGAGGGAGAGAGAGAGAGAGGAAGGGGGAAAAGAGAGAGGAGAGAGAGGGGGGGGAGATGAGAGGAGAGAGAGAGAAAGAGAGAGAGAGAGAAGAGAGATGGGAGGAGAGGGAGAAAAGAGAGAGAAGAGAAGAAGAGAGAAAAGGAGAGAGAGAAGAGAGAGCGACAAACAGAGAAAGAGAGAAAACGCACACACACATACACACAATAGACAAAACAGACAGACATATAGACATACAGAAAAACAGACAGACACACAGATTAGACTGGCTGACTGTAATACTCTAAGCCCCCCCCCCCCCCTCCCCCAAAAAAAAAGCCAAAGCGAAGGAAGTCGCATAGAGAGTGACAAATCTAATGTGTCATAGAAAGAGAGGTGGGGGAGAGACAGAGAGAGAGAGAGAGAGAGAGAGAGAGAGAGACGGGACAGACAGACAGACAGAGAGACAGAGAGAAAGAGAGAGACAGAGAGAGAGCAGAGACAGACAGAAAAGACAGAGAGACAAAAGAGACAGAGAGAAAGAGAGAGAGAGAGAGCCAGACAGACAGACAGAGAGAAAGAGAGAGACAGAGAGAGAGACAGAGACAGACATAAAGACAGAGAAAACAGAGAGACAGAGAGAAAGAGAGAGACAGACAGACAGAGGACAGAGAGACAGAGAGAGAGATACAGAGATACAGAGATACAGAGAGAGAGACAGAGACAGAGAGACAGATGAAAAGACAGAGAGAGAAAACTTGAACTCGAACTCGAATATTTTAATGAGTGTACTTGGTTTAAGCCAAGAGGCTTCTTCACACTAGGCCCTCATGGGCAAACATTGAAGCAAGCATGAAGAGAAAAGAGAGAGAGAGGAAAAGAGAGAGGAGGGGAAGAGAGAGAGAGGAGAGCGGGAGGGGGAGAGAGAGGGGGGGGGCTAATGAAACAGACCATGCTGCACTTCTTGGAGGATCAGGCAAGCTAAGCGGAGAAGAGATTGAAGTGGGACAATGATGGAGAGAAGAGAAGAAGAAAACAGATAAAAGAAAGAAAACAAAAAGAAACGTGTCCGTGGCACTTGCACGTTCTCACACATTCTAGCCATCTTTTTTGTATCGATACCTAATAATAAGATATTCAGAGGGTTGATAAAAACAATAAAAGCAAATTTGACTTCTGGAAAATGCAAAGCATCACTTCTTTAAAAAAAAAAACCACTCAAAAAAACCCCCAACAACACAAAAATGTGTTGTTGGCAAAACCCTGAAAACGACACACACGTACACACAGTCAGGTACACACGCATATATGCACACGCATGCACATCATGCACACAAAACACAACACACACACAAAACCACACACACACAAAACACACACCACACAAAACACACAACCACCCAACACACACACACAAAAGGCATACATCAAAACCCCAAGAACAAAATATAGAGGACCAATGACAAACACAAGCACACACACACACAACAAAGAAATACCCACGACACACACACACAACACACACCAACACACACCACAAAAACACACACACAAAACACATCCCCACCCCCCCACCCCACACACCACACACCACCAAAACCACAACTCCCCTCCCCCCCCCACACACACACAACACACACAACACCCCTACACCCCACCCCCCCCACACACACCAAAACACCACAATCCCCCCACACACAAAAACACACACACACAACACCACAACAAACACACAAACCCCTCTCTCTCTCCGCTCTCTCTCACTCTCTCTGTCTCTCTCTCTCACCTCTCTCTCTCTCTGTCTCTCTTTTTAATTTCATTTTTTTTTAGAACAGCATAAAATGAAATTAAAAGTAAACAAAGATAAAACTAAAATTATGGTTTTTAGGGAAGGTGGGTTTTTGGGCAGAGATGAAGAATGGTTTTTCGAAAATGTTAAATTAGAAGTAGTAAATAAGTATTGGCCATTTTCCTGTCTGCCAGATCTTGTTGCAGATTCTTAGTAGGGCGCTGATCATGGCTTCCCCTCCAGCTTGGACCAACTCAGCTGGAATGTTGTCAGCCCCTGCTGACTTCCCCTTTTTCAGCGATCTGACTGCTGTTTCCACTTCTTCTCGGAGGATAGGGTGACTGTCTGTGTCTTTGCTTTCGGGTACATTAAGGACTTCTGGATCTCCCGCGGTTCCCAAAGTTATACAGGTCGGAGCAGTATTCTGTCCATCTGTTCAGAATATCCCGGTCGTCAGTGAGACACCCCTTTCCCATTTTTGTCTTGGATTGTTAAAAAACCCTTTTTTCTGTTTCGTGTAGTCAGGTCTTTCACCAGCTGATTGCTTTCTTTCTATTGTTTTCTTGTGTTTTCTTCAATGTTTTTGGCACTGTTCACCGATCCATTCTCTTTTGCCTCCGTTATGGACTTCCTGATTCTTTTGTTGACTGCCCTATATTTTTCTGCTCTTTCTTTGTTTCATTTTCTTTTTTCTTCAACTCTCTCGCTTGTCGCATAGTTGTAGGATGTTAGGTGTGACCCATGGTTTTTTGACTGGTCGGCGTTTGCCAAGAAGCTCGCTTGCTGTTTCAGTCCCCCGCTGTATTGAAAACTATTCGTCATTGGGATTTTATGTCTGAGTCTATCACAGTGAGTGCTGCAAACTTTCCACTATCCTTGCTTGAAAAATTTCTAATACCTCTGGGTCCTTCAGCTTTCGAGGTCAAATTTGATCCCGATGTTGTTCCGCTTGTGGATTTTCTTTAGACGTAGTCGGGGAAAGTCATCATCACAAGATCATGATCACTCCCTATGTCTGCTCCTGGGAAACTTCGTGTCTGTGCGATGTTTAACGCTAGACTGAAACCGTCTTTTCACCATGATTTTAATCTATTTGGTTGTGGTGTTCTCCATTTGGGCTATGCCATGTCCATTTTCTTTGGGTTTTTTGTGTGGGCCAAGTGTATTTACTAGCTGGGGTGGTTGTCACTGGCAAACTCCAGGAGTCTCAAGCCTCTTTCATTTGATTGGTTATTACAATGTGGCCCACAAACGCCTCCCAGTCTTTCCATGCATCTTCTCCTACCTTTTGGCGTTCCAGTCGCCTTGCACAACGAGGATGTCTTTCTTGGGTGTTTGATTCAGAACCTCTTGTAGCTGGTCATAAAATTCTTCTACGGCTTCATCTGTGCAGTCTGATGTAGGGGCGTATGCCTGTACTATAGTTTATGTTAAAGGGGGTTGCTCTCGGCGGATGGTAATAAGTCTGCTGGACACAGGCTGACAGCTCATGACGGTGTTCACGGTGTCTTTGTGAACGAGAACCCCCCACGCCGTGTTCATTGTTTATCCTGTTTTCCACTGTAGTATAATTTGTGTCTTCCTGGGTCGTTGTTTCTCCCATGTTTTCCACCTGACTTCGCAGAGCCCAAAAGGGTGTGCCATTGATATCTGGACATCTCATGTGTCAGTTCTTCCATTTGCCTGCAGCTTTAGTGTTTCCCTACATTCCCTGTGCCAATGATGGTGTTGTTTCTGGCACGAATTTTGCTGCGTTTTACATTTAGTAGCATACTTTCGACATCGTCCTGATGAGCAACAGAAGGCGCGGTCCCTTGGTAACCCGGGCGACGACCGATCCGGTATGGAGATTCTGGCTGTCTTTGTCATTGGTGTATCTTGGGCAAATCAAACCTGGCGGAGCCCATCCCTCTCCAGGTAGGATTTTTTGGTTGGGTTTACTCCCCACATGTGGCAGGTGGTACTGGGTTACATGGTTACCAGTAGCAGAGGGAGTCTCTGACCTGACCATGGACGCAGTCACTCATCATCACCCTCCCCAAGAAAGGAAATCTACAACAATGCCATAATTACCGCACAATCAGCCTCATATGTCACCCAAGCAAGGTCATGCTGCAGATAATATTGAATAGACTGAAGCCACAAGCAGAGACCATCATTGCTGAGGAACAAGCAGGTTTCAGAGCAGGGCGCAGCACAACAGAACAGATATTCAACCTCAGAATACTATTGGGGCGGTCCTTCAACATCAAAAGACCTTTACCCCGTATTTATCGATTTTAAGAAGGCATTTGACGGGTGTGGCATGCAGCTTTGTGGGCAACCATGAATTTGGGACAGCATCAATGCAAACCTGATCAGAGTCATCAAACAGCTGTACAGCGAGGCCACCAGTGCAGGGTACTACCAACAACAACATTGGGAGTGGTTTCGAACAAACAGTTGGAGTTAAAAGGGAGGGCTGTTACTCTCACCCACTCTTTTCAAACATCTTCCTTGAGAGAATCCCTGGTGATGCACTGGAACATCATGAAGGGGTCAGTCGCATGGTGGCAGAACGATCACAAACCTCCGTTCGCAGATGACATTGATGGAATAGCAGGATCAGAAAAAGAGCTTGCCAGCCTAACAGAACACTTGGATAAGGCTCCAAAACATACGGCATGGAAATCAGTGCAGAGAAGACCAAACTGATGACTATTAACCAACGGCATTAGCATGGATATCAGGGTTAATGACCCGAAAACTGGAAACAGTTCAAAGTTCAAGTAACCTGGAGCCCTTGTATCCGACCAGGGATCCAAGCCAGAAGTAGTATGCAGGACTGCACAGACAATAACAGCTTTGTCAAAACTAAACACCATCTGGAGAGATAAGAATATCTCACTTATCTCAAGATCGACTAATGCGCTCCCTTGTCATATCCATATTTCTGTTTTGCCTGTGATCATGGACCCTGACTGCAGATTTGGAAGAGAGTACAGGCAGTGGAGATGAGATGCTTTCGGAGACTCCTTGGCATCTCCTACAAAGACCACATAAGCAACGAAAAACGTGCATAACAGAATCCCGCAACCATGGACCCTATGAGAACCCTTTTAACGATCGTGAAAAAGCGTAAACTTAAGTGGTATGGGCATGTCACAAGATACCAAGGGTTACAAAGACAGTTTTTCAAGGCACTGTCCAAGGAGGAAGAAGAAGAGGCAGGACCAAGGAAGAGCTGGGAGGATAAAAATCAGCGAATGGTCAAAGGCCTAGAACTCAACAAAACCCTGAGAAAGGCAGAACAGAGAGGGAATGGAGGGAACTGGTTGCTGAGTCTTGAGGGTGCCCCCACGGTCGTCAGACTACGGGACAGATAGATAGATAGATAGAAAATAAGTATTGTTATTTGGGAATTCAAATTTTTCAACCGAAGCTAAGCATAAAGTTGGAACTGAAAATCAATTATGAAAGGAAGAAGAAAGCCTTAATTAGTTTAATAAGGCGTTTTTGAAAAACAAAGATATTACCTGTCAGATTTACTTTAAAGTATTTTTTTATCAAAATACGCCTATATTATTGTATTCTTCTGGGAAATTTGGGGGTTAGTCGATTAGACTGTTTAGAAAGATTCATTAATGGCATGCAAGCGTTTTTCTGGGGCTCCCCATCAAAACTCCTTTAAAAAAATGGTGACGGAGAACTGGGAAGATACCCTCTTATGTCAATACCAGCATTTCTGCTTTTCGATTCTGGTTTAAAATATTTCAGATGGACCATCATAGATTACCTCGTCAGGCATACGAAATGCAACTAAGCCTTTATTTAAAAATGCAAAAAAGATGCTGGGTTTCTAACATAAGAGTGTTATTTATGTGAATGTGGTTTTATAATAGTATGGTTACAGAGGTGTTGGGGAATGTATATAAATTTATGGGAGGTTTTCAGGCAAAGACTGATAGATTTGTTTATTCAGGAATGGCAAAGTGTTATAACGATCATGACAGATACTCCATTTACAGATCATTTAAAAACTGTGTTTGAAAGGGATTTTTTATATTTGTAGTATTGATGTATATTGCTTTAAAGTTGCTTTGTCACAAGCCAGATTAAGTGTCTTACCATTAAATAGTAATTTGTCACAGATACAGTCCTAAAATTTGCAAGACAAAATTTTGTCCTTTTTGTAAGAATGTAAGTGAGGATGAAATTTATTTGATATATATGTGTTCAATGTATGCAGATCTTAGAGTAAAATTCATTCATTAACATTCTTTATCTTCCGTTGTCTGATGTTCTTTGTGCTAATAATTTCACGTTTTCTTTGCAGATATCAAAGTAAATTTTTAGCCATGCGAAGAAGACAATGCGCAACACGTTCAGCTAGAACTTAAGGCTTAGTTTAAATGTTTTGTGCAATTGTTAGCTCTCGGTTTCATCTTGGAGTCAAGTAACAGAAAAGATTGGCTTACGTTTCTCTCTCTCTCTCTCCCCTCTCTCTCTCTCTCTCTCTCTCTCTCTCTTCTCTCCCCTCTCTCTCCCCTTCTTTTCTCTTTTCTCTTCTCTCTCTCTCCTTTTTAAGAATGAAATCATTGGCAGAGACTAATAACTGGATTATCTACTATGTACAACTTTCCCTATTCATCCTTAAATGACCAAGTTGTTCTGGTTTTGTTCATTGACCAACTACAAATAGATGCTTAGTAATTGTAAAGTGACTTTCAACGTTAACAGTCTGTAAACGTATGTTGATCAAACTAAAGGAAGATACGTATTTAAAAAATTTCCTTTTTTATGTACTAATTTATAATCTTTTTCACTTTGATATGTTAAAACTCAGGATTGCTACTGAAATGTCAGGGCATTGTTGTTTTCTTACAAAGTTTTATTACATTGTCACAACTGGCTTGGGGTGAATGAATGATATGAGTTTAGCTTGCTGCGCTTCTGATGACTAGCTTTTGGGTACAAAAAACTAAACGAGTATGGTGTGAAGGTATACTGTTCTTTTTCCTGTTGTATTGTGGCCAAATGGCCGATGTACATTAAACAAGTTCCGAGTTCCGAGTTCCGAGTTCTCTCTGTCTCTCTCTCTAACTGACCTCTCCTACTACTAATCATAACATTGAAAAGCATACACTGTTGTTCTAGATAAGCTCTAGAATCCGTCAAGCGCTTTCGAATGGATAGAAGCATCGCACGCTTCTTCCTCTGATGTCGGAGTATGGCTGCCTAGCCAATATAGCGAGGATCTTTAAAAAAACCAGTCATACATGCAAACACCTCACCCAGAGTGTAATTTCAATCTCACAGTGATTGCCAAGTATTTTATTTCATGTTTAAAAAATTATATCGAGGATCATGGAATAAGCACTTACGTGCTTTTTTTTTTACATCTAGTCCCCGTGTGTATGCGGTTTTGTAGATTCTGTCATCTGCTCCCACTGGCACACAATGGCCTACTCTTAACGAAAAGCGGAACAGGATTTAACGTGTGCGCAAGATGTTGTGTGCGTTCGCACGCGGGGCCTCGGGGTTTTTATCTCATCCGAAAAAGACTTTTGGGGGAGAGTGGGTCTGCTG
>JAQIHA010001819.1:5000-10432 GCA_028751875.1 Rapana venosa | reverse complement strand
GGCAAAACCATGCCCTCATCTCTCATTGTCCTCCCCCCCTCCGGTCGTGGGGGCACTGATTGACAAAACGTTGCCCCAGTGCTCCATTTGCGGCGGTTGTGTGCAAGTGCCTGGGTTGTGGAGAAGCTCTTCCCGGTCCATTCAGTGATGTTGTCTGCCCATTTCTTCCTCTGTCTGCCTCACCTTCTCTTCCCTTGCACTGTTCCCTGCAGTATGGTTTTGGACAGCCCATCTGATTTTGTCACATGTCCGTACCATCTGAGCTTCCTTTTCTTGACTGTGGTCAGCAGGTTTTCGTAGTGCTTTACTTCTTGGGTGATGGTTTGTAGGACCTCGTTGTTGGTAGTGTGGTCCATGCATTTCATTTCACCATGCCATGCTCTTCCCCAAAAGCAAAGCGGGTTTTAACGTGTGCGCAAGATGTTCTGCGTGCGTTTGGTACACAGGACCTCAGTTTACAGCCTCATCCCCGGACTTTCAGCAGAGTGGAGTCGGTTCTGATATTATTAACTCCAGGGTGGAAAGAAATTCCCTCACTCAGGTGTCTCGGTGGTGGCTCGAACCCGGGCCGTCAGATCACGAGCTCAACGCTCTAACCACTAGGCTACCGTGTCCCCCTTGAGAGAATAAGTGTAATGTCTTTGGTAGTATTGCCTATCTCGTGCTCCACATAGGGCTAAAGGTGTTCTGTTTGTTGTTCCTGGTCCACGAGATACTAAAACTAAACGCTACGGTCAGTGGGCGTTCTGTGAGTTGGTTAATGTTATGTAAGAGTGTATTACTGCTCGAGGATATCAAAGATATCGACTCCATACTCTCGTTTGGAAAATCACTTTTAAAAATGGTGTGACCTTCTCAAAAAGTTGAAGACCTTCGTTTGAAAAGATGACTCGCATGTGTGTGTGTGTGTGCGTGTGTATGCGTGCGTGCATGCATGCGGGTGTGTGCGTGCGAGCATGTGTATGTGTGTGTGTGTGAATCGTCTAATATCACTAAGAGTGAAAAGACGTTAAATCAAAAGAACAACACAGTCACGCTTATATATGTACAATATGATGTAAGCGCATCCTTACAATGTTACCTAACCACTACGTGTGAGTATGGACCTTCCCTTCATTTTCAGATGGGGACGAGGTAAGAAAGGGGGACGGAGGGGTGGTGGTGAAGGTGATAAAATCAATATTAAACACCTGAGGCCAGCTATACCTAGCTGTAACTACAAACTGTAACACGGATCTCATCCACCAATCCCTTCGCTCGACACACGGAAACAAGTCTGACAACTCGGCTCGACCAACCAGCGTCGTCGATACAGCAGGGAACAGCGGGGCAGGAATCCAACCAATCAGATTGATGAACAGGGCTGTCAAGGAGAGAAACGAGCCAATGGCAGGTGGCGTTGTTCAGAAGTCAGGCAGGGGCAGGGGCAGGGGCAGACAAGCAGGGGGGAAAAAACCTTGCGCAGGGAATTGAACAGGAAAGAGAGTAGAGAGAGACGAGAGAGAGAGAGAGAGAGAGAGAGAGAGGAGACTGATGTGTGGTTGTCAGTGACATAGGAAGAGAAGTTGTGCCTTACGAGTTTAATAAAAAGGAATACTACTATCTCTGTATCTGTTTCTGTTCACATTTGTCTGTCTGGCTGTCTCAGTCTGTTTTTGTAGATTTGGAGATATTTATAATTATGTTATTTTTCTTTTATTATCGAGGAGTCGAATGGAATAAGCACTCATGTGTAAGTTGTGTTTGTTACTATACTGTCCCGTGTTTTTA
This sequence comes from Rapana venosa, assembly GCA_028751875.1. Lineage (NCBI taxonomy): Eukaryota > Metazoa > Mollusca > Gastropoda > Neogastropoda > Muricidae > Rapana > Rapana venosa. The sequence continues at coordinate 8,662 of JAQIHA010001819.1, read as the reverse complement.
GTGCGGTGTTGAGTAAAGGTTGTCATCTTGGATACCACCGCGTCCGCGAGACGCCACACACTGAGTTCTAATAGTCGCGTCCGCCTGCCGAAGACCTGTCTATGTCTGTTTGTCTCTGTGCTGTCTGTCTGCCTACGATTTCTTTGTCTGGGCTGTTTCTTTATCTGGCATTGGCTGTCTTTGTATCCATCATCATCTATGTATTGTCGTTTTTCTCTGTCATCTCTCGATCTCAAACACAGCGACACACACACAAACCACACACACACACGAAATCATACTCAAGTAAAAAAGCCAACAAACGGAACGCTAACACACGCAAACACCACCACACCCATACTCAATCTAATGTCTATCTGCCTCATCTACACACCTTCTCTCAGTCTCTGCATTAGTCCTGTCATCACTGTGTCTCTCTCTGTCTTTCTCTCTCCTTCAACTCTCTCTCCCACCCCATCTCTAGCTCTCTCTCTTCCTCTCTCTCTCTCTCCTCTCTCTCTCTCTCTCTCTCTCTCCCCCCCCCATCTCTCTCCCCTCCTCCTCTCTCCTCTCTCTTCATTTCTCTCTATCCCCCCTCTCTTTCTCCCTTCTCTCTCTTATATCCACCCCCTCTCTCATCTCTACATTCCTCTCTCTCTCTGCCCTCCCCCCACATCTCTCGTACCACTCCTCTCTCTCTCCTTCTCATCGCCTTTCTCCTATCTCCCCCATTCCCTAATCGCTCTAGCTCTGGCCGTGTCAGTGTTCCGCCATCCATCCAACAGGTACCAGGGGTCGTCAAGGATTGTTTTCCTCCCCATGCTACAGCTGGATCGAGGTTCACCCATGCCGTGAGGTTTGTGCGTTATTTAAATAATAATAATAATCATGCATCACTCATCATCATCAATCTCATCACCCATCATTCGTCTCCATTTCATCATCTAATCCATCATTCATCTGATCATCATCATATCATCTAAAGTATGGAATTTTTACAGCGCTGTAATCTTGTAGTCACCTGGAACTGCGTTGTTTGAGTCTTGAGGGTGCCCCTCGGTCGTCAGACTACCAGGGACAGATAGATGATAGATTAGAATCTTGTAAAGCAACAAATCAAAAGCGCTCTCGATGACGCTTTTTGTTTAATGTATGCGTTATGTATGTATGCCGGTTTTTAAAAATAAATTTTGTCATCTGTTCCCACCGGCACACAATGGCCTACTCTTTCGAACAGCGGAACGGGATTTAACGTGTGCGCAAGATGTTCTGCATGCGTTCGTACACGGGGGGCCTCGGTTTATAGTCTCATCCGAAGGACTTTGACATTCCGTTCGATTTTTTCGTATGCGACCGTTGTTTGGGTTTGTTTTGTAACCCACCATATAGGTAGCTGCATCCAGACAACGCAGACGATTTCTGACTTCTTCTACACCAGAGTGTACGTGATTTTCACTGCAGTTGATATCAGTTGGGTTTTTTTCGAAAGAGTAGGCCATTGTGTGTCGGTGGGAGCAGATGACCGAAATCAGAATCAAACATAAACCTCGGGACACTCTGGATGTAAAAAAGCACCATGAGTGCTTATTCCATTATCCTTGATACAAAAAAAATATGTCATCTGAGCCGATTTGATTTGTTCTTTACAAGATTCAGCGCTATATTAAATGCCATACATTATTAAATTAGTAGTAGTAGGTACAAAGCTACAACAATAGTCCTTCGGGTGAGGGTCTTAATAAACGAAGGCACCGTGTGCGAACGCGTGCAGGTGCATCTTGGCGCACACGTTAAATCCTGTTACGCTGCTCGAAAGCAGGTAGGGCAATTGTGTCGACGGGTAAGGACAGATGACAATTTTTTTTTAAAACCCGATACACGCGCAATTGTAAAACAACAGTATATCTGAGCGCTTCTGATTTGTTGCTTTACAAGATTCAGCGCTATATAAATTCCATACATTATCATTATTATTAATATTATGGATTGGTGGTCTTAGAGGTAACGCGCCTGTCTAGAAAGCGAAAAGTCCGGGTCGGAAGTGTGCGGGTGGTTCGAATCCCCGTTTGGGCCCGAAACTTCCCCCCTCCCCCCGCCCCCATCCATTAGACCATGAGTGGTGGTCTGGGCGCTAGTCTTTCGTAGGAGACGATAAACCGAGGTCCCGTGTGTTACACAGAATTATTCAGCGCACGTAAAAGAACCCACGGCAACAAGAGAGCTGTCCCTGGCAAAATTCTTAGAAAAAAGCCACTCTGATAGGGAAACAAATACAGTTGCAGATCCCAAAAAGGGTGGCGCTGCTCTTGTGGCGACGCGCTCTCCCCGGGAGAGAGCAGCCCGAATTTCACGCAGAGAAATCTGCCGTGACTTCAAGTGGGTAAAATGAAATGAAAAAAATGAAAATGAACTCCTTTATCGAGTCTTTTGGAGGAGACTATAAACCGAGGTCCCGTGTGCAAAACGCACGCAGAACTTCTTGCGCACACGTTAAAACCTGTTCCGCTTTCTAGAAGAGCAGGCCACTGTGTAACAGTAGAAACGGATGACAACATTTAAAGAAATCACACACACACACACCACACATACACACACATACACACACACACACACACAACAACCACCTTACATCAACTTACCACTTGGATGATTGTTATAAAACGAGGCCGTGTTCGAAGCATGCATAACATCTTGCGCAAACGTTAACTCTGTTCGGTTTCGGAAGAGTAAGACATTGTAGCGGTGGAAAAAAGATGACAAAATTTAACCGCATACACACGGGAAAAACTTAAAACACATGAGTTGTTATTCCCTTTCCTCGATATAAAGGAACAAAAAAGATAAATAAACACATTGGTCGAGTTTAGCATCATCTCCTGTGGAATTCAGCTACCTTCTGAATGGGCCAAATCGGATGAATGCGTCAAATTCATTGTAACAAAAACCCAAACCCCACCACACAAACCATGGGCATTTCAATCGCAGAACAAAAGAAAAACAAAATCTACACAAAGAATTTTGATGGACTGGAGCCATTGTCCAATGCGATGACCCAAGGACAAACAACAAAAAGAAACTTAACTCCCCAAAAGAAGCACACTTCAATCGAGGACTCGAACCCTGGAGACTTCATTTCCCTGAGATACATGAACTGAAGACTCTAACCATTTGGACACGCTTCCCTTTCCCTACCTCCCTCCTTATACACACACACCACACACACCAACACAACACACACACATACACCATAACGCACACCACACACGCTCGCACAAACACACACACACACAACCACACACACACACACAACACACACCATACACCACACCTTCGGATGACGACTATAAACCGAGGGTCCCGTGTGCAAACGCACGCAGAAAAATCTCTGCGCACCGCTAAAACCTCTCCGCTTTTCGGAAAGAGTAGGCCACTGTGTGCCCGTGGGAACGGATGATCAAATTTTACAAACACTGCCCATTACACACGTGAACTGGATGTAAAAAGAAAAAAGTCATCACGTAGTGCTTATTACATTATCCTCACGAAACAAATAAAAGATAGAGAAAGAGAATAGAAACACTAACAGCCGCCCCCCCCCTTCCAATTACACCACTCCCCTTCCCCCATCCACCTCCCCCCCCACCCCCCAAACCAACACGCACCTGATATCTCCATAAACGCTG
>JAQIHA010001818.1:0-5000 GCA_028751875.1 Rapana venosa | reverse complement strand
AGATGGGGATGCTATTTATACTGACCACCCCTACCCCCCTTCACTCCCGGTATCCTCAAGCAGGAGGGGTGGGGGATGGGGGGAGGGGGGGAAATTATTCAAGCTGATGTTCATGGACCATACCCACCATAATGCTTTTTCTGGATTTATTACCCAAGGATGTCACATGCTGACGCATGCATGCCATATGCAAAACGAATTTTTTGGAATAAGAGAGACAAACAGACAGACAGACAGACAGATAGACAGACAGAGACAGAGAGACACAGAGATAGAGAGACAGACAGACACAGAGATTTATTTATTTATTCTTTTATATCGAGGATAATGGAATAAGCACTTATGTGCTTTTTTACATCCACTCCCCCATGTGTATGCGGTTTTGTAAATTTTAATCATCCGTTCCCACCGGCACACAATGGCCTACTCTTACTAAAAGCGGAACAGGATTTAACTTAGAGAGAGAAAGAGAGAGAGAGAGGGAGAGAGAGGAGAGAGAGAGAGGAGAGAGAGAGAGAGAGAGGGGAAAGGGGAGAGAGAGAAACAACAGACAGACAAAGACGGATAGAAAGAGAGGCACAGACAGACAGACAGAGGGGAGAGAGGAGAGAGAGGGGAGGAGAGGAGAGAGAGAGATGAGAGAGAGAGAGAGAGAGAGAGAGAGAGAGAGAGAAAGAAAGACTAGGAGGAGAGAAACAGACAGACAGACAGAAACAGATTGAAAACAGACCTACATACAAAAGAGACAGAGAAGGGAGGAAAAGACAGACAGACAGACAGACAGACAGACAAAACAGGAGCAGAGAAAATAAAAACAGACCTACCGAAATATAAATTGGATAGCAAGCAAAACAAACAAAAAAACCCCTCCAAAACTTAAAACAAAAAACGGAAGAAAATGAAAGGAAAACAAAGGGAAAGCAACGACCAAAAATACAAGGGATGTTTAGGAGGGGGGGAAAGACAGAAGGAAAATAAAAACCAATAATAGCAGCAGAATGAAAGACAATAAAAATAAAGAAAAGATTAGAAAGGGGGAAACGGAGAGGGAGGAGTAGGGAGGAGGAGGAGGAGGAGGCAGGGAACCATAAAAAGAGTGGAATAGATTTTTTAAAATATTTTCAAAAAAAGGAAAAGAATGGAAGAAAATAGAAAATGCAGAAAATAGGTTCGGAGGAAAAAGAAAGAGGAACAACAATGGAAAAAGCAACTGTACAAAGAAAAAAAAAACCACAATAGTTCGGAAAATAGGTACAGAGAGAGAGAGAGAGAGAGAGAGGAGAGAGAGAGAGAGAGGAGAGAGAGAGAGAGAGAGAGAGAGAGAGGAACAGACAGACAGACAGACAGACACGGGTAGAAAGGGAGGCAGAGACAGAGACAGAAACAGAGACAGAAACAGACAGACAGACAGAGGGTTTGCTTTACTTGGAAATGTGTTCGTTCTTGGGTTTCTGTTGGTTGTTTTTTTCGCTATTGTTGTTGTTTTCTTGTTTGTTGTAGTCGTTGTTGCTGTTGTTAGGGGGGTGGTGAAACACCATAAGCATGTATGGGCCGGGTTTTTTTTTCAACAAAATGTGAGTCTTCCACTCAAGGCCAGTCCTCCACTCTCTGACGTTGTCTTCCCATCGTTTTCTCTATCTGCCTCTTGGTCTCCCTCCTTGTACTGTTCCCTGTAGGACAGTCTTGGCCAGTCCTGATGTTCGTCTGACGTGCCTGAATCATTTCAGTTTGCTTTTTATTTCACACAAAGTCAGGAGCTCTTCATAATATGCTCTGATGGTGTTTTCGTTGTTTTTGGGGAGAGGGCTTATGCAAACTTAGAAACCGCGAAGAATAGAGGAGGAAGCTGGTTGTAAAGTCTTCAGTGGTGCCCCAATGATCTACTAAACTACGGGATAGGTGAGGGTGAAGGGATTTCTCAGCAGGACATAGTTATTCGTTCGTTTTCCTGACGCACTCAACCTCTCACCCCCATCCCATCTTCATCATTCATGTTGTGGATACTCAAGCCCCGAAAAAGCTTTTAATAATAATAATAATAACAGTAATAATAATAATAATAATAATAATAATGATAATAATCAATAATAATAATAATATTAATAATAATAATAATATATGGAATTTATATAGCGCTGAATCTTGTAAAACAAACAAATGGAAGCGCTTGTGTCAGTTATATTGACGTAAGTAAAGTGCCACAGCGTGCATTAAAACTTTTCCACCGCGTTTAAACAGCTATGTGGAGAAAGACTTTACCCATACCCCCCCATGACAAGCTACTAGCAATGCAACCCGGTTTTTATTTTATTATTTCCGTGAAAGGAGAGAAAGAAAAGCCCTGAAGTTGGAGTATGGCTGTGTCTACATGGCAAGGGGACGGGACAGCTCAGTGGTCGGAGCACTCGCTTTCCCCCAGCCAAGTTAAGCAGCGTCGAGCGTGGTTACCACTTGGATGGGTGACCGTTTTCGCGCCTTGGCTTCAGTACAGTTCCCCCAGTTCACCCAGCTGTAAATGGGTACCTGCCCTCTTTAGGTTCAGGGAAGGTAAAGCAGCGAGGGAGAGGTGATGGACGCCGCCCTCAATATGCTGGCCCTAGAGAAGCTGAGGTCTCTGACGCCTCGCTCCCCTACAACCTTATAGGTTATGGGACACCACCACCTACGTGGCGAAGTACTTGTAAGCTACCAGTGCAAACGTCTCACCCATTGTGTACTTAACCAGTCGCACAGTGATTCTCAGGTGGGATGTATGAGACAGAATCCATATTCTGGTTTCCCTATCCCTTTCACACACACACACACACACACACACACACACACACAACACCCCTATAATGAAAGTGCACTTGCTTTGAGACTTTATTTTATTTTATTTATTTTATTTCATTCTTTTATATCGAGGATAATGGAATAAGCATTTATTGCTTTTTTACATCCAGTCCCCTTGAGTGTGGGGTTTTGTAAATTTTGTCATCTGTTCCCATCGGCATACAATGGCCTTCTCTTACGAAAAGCGGAAACAGGAGGTAACGTGTGCGCAAAATGTTCTGCGTGCGTTGGAACACAGGGCCTCTGTTTCTAGTCTCATCCGAAGGACTTGTGGGTAGAGTGGAGTCTGCACTGATGTTAACTCCAGGGAAAAATATCCCCCTCAACAAGAATCGAACCCGGGTCGCCAGATCGCTAGCGCAGTGTTCTAACCACTAGGCTATCCCGTCCCCTTCTTGACAAGGCTGCACTCTACGCTTTCTGCCGTAACATTATCCTGGTGTGAGCCGGGCCCGAGAGATACAGACACCTGCAGTGTTGGTCAGGTAATTTGAGACAACACTCTCCAAAAAAGGCACATCCATAAAGTGGATGAAGCTCGACTATGCGGTCCTCGTGTTACTAATAAGGCTAAAAAGTCCTTCGGATGAGACTATAAACCGAGGCCCCGTGTGCGAACGCATGCAGAACATCTTGCGCACACGTTAAATCCATTTCCGCTTTTCGAAAGAGTAGGCCATTGTGTGCCGGTGGGAACAGATGACAAAATTTACAAAACCGCCTACACACGGGACTGGATGTAAAAAAAAAAAAAAGCACCTGAGTGCTTATTTCATTATCCTCGGGGGGAAAAATCTGAGCGCTTTGATTTGTTGCTTTACAAGATTCAGCGCTATATAAATTCCATACATTATTATTATTATTATTATTATTATTATTAATTTATTTATTTATTTATTTATTTATTTATTTATTTATTTATTAAACTAATTTCTGGGCAGGAGCCGGCCTGAGACAGATAAAAAATCTGTATGACTACAGGATTTGAACCTGCAACCTTTCCAGCACGAAAGTCAAGGCGGTTTACCACTGCACCTTGGTAGTTTGCTCGCTTTGTTTGTTGGTTGGTTGGTTTGATTGTTTTTTTGTTATGTTTTGCTTCTGTCTGTTATTACTCTGTTCGTGGGTTGTTGTTGTTGTTGTTTTATTGATTTAGCACTTGTTTTTCTCGAATCGTTCTTTCTTTTTCTCTTTTATTTTATTTTGTTTTATTATATTACTCTGTTCCTTCTGTTTTAGATCTTTTGTATTTTCTTTTCTATTTTTTCTTTCTTTCGTTCTTTTCTTTTTCCTTTATTTTTGTCTTCCTTCCTTCCTTCCTCTCTTCCTTTTCCTGTAGTCTTTCTTTGTTCTCTCTTTCTCTGTTTCGTCTAAAACATAATAATCCTCTTCCGATTTTTTTTCTATCTGTTTTTTTCCCTCAGTTCCTTCTCGTTTGTGTCTTTCTTTCTTTTGTCCGTTTCTATCTTTTTATCTTTTAGTTTGTGTTTCTTTCTTTCTTTCTTTGTCTCTTCTCTTTCTCTTTCTCTTTCTCTCTTTTTCCCCTCCTTTCTTCTTATCTTGTCAGGATACCAATCTATACCCGCGTTGTTCATGCATGGAAAGGGACTGACAATGCTTCAATTAGAATATCTACGAGAAAGAACGTTGTGTCTCAGATCGATGCAAGCAGAGGGGCTTTAATCCCTTTGTTGTTGTTGTTGTTGTTTTCTTTTTTCTTGTTTGTGTTTTACGGTTTGTGAGAGTGTGCCTGCAGGTTTTGTTTTGGTTTTTTTTGTGTTTGTTTTGCTTTTGTTTTAGGTTTGGGTTTGGGTTTTTTGCTTCTTGTTGTTGTTTTTTTTACACACTCTCTGTTCATGTGAAGTTGTGAGCTTAACAAAGAACTCTTCCCTGCCTCTCTGTCTGTCTGTCTGTCTATCTGTCTGTCTCTGTCTCTGTCTTTGTCTTTCTCTTTGTTTCTGTCTCTGTCTGTTTCCCCCTGTCTCTGTCTCTCTGTCTGTCGCTCTCTCTTTCTCTGTCTGTCTCTCGTTCTCTCTCTCATTGCTATTTCTCTCTCTGTCTTTCTGTCTTTCTGTCTCTCTGTCTCTCTGTCTCTGTCTCTGTCTCTGTCTCTCTCTCTCTGTGAGATCATTCATTCATTCGTTCATTCATTCATTCATTTATTCAGT
>JAQIHA010001817.1:0-10424 GCA_028751875.1 Rapana venosa | reverse complement strand
TTAGTAGCCTTGCAAAAAAAGGGAAAAGTGTGTTTACAACCAGTCTATACATAGCTTTGTTTTTTGTTGTTTCTTTGTTGTTTTTTGTTTTTTGTTTGTTGTTTTTTGTTTTTTGTTTTTCGTTTGCGTTTCTTTTTGAAATTATAACCTGTTTACCCTTATTTATTTATTCTTTTTACGAGGATAAGGGAATAAGCACTCATGTGCTTCTTTTTTACATCTAGTCCCCGTGTGTATGCGGTTTTGTCAATTTTGTCATCCTTTTCCCACCAGCACACAATGGCCTACTCTTTCCAAAAGGGGGAACAGGATTTAACGTGTGCGCAAGATGTTCTGCATGCTTTTCGAACACGGGGCCTCAGTTTATAGTCTCATCCGAAGGATTTTTGACATTCAGTTCGATTTTTGGGGTCAAACTGGGAAAAAAAAGGGCGAGGCTGGGAAATCGAACCCAAAAACCTCAGGGTTAACTTGTTGGCAGGCGAACGTCCTTAACCCTCCTCCCCACCTTCCTTCCTCGGGTGTGTGTGTGTGTGGTGTGTGTGTGGTGTGTGTGTGTGTGTGTGTGTGTGTGTGTGGGTGTGTGTGTGTGTGTGTGTGTGGGGTTGTGTGTGTGTGTGTGTGTGTACATTTGAATTTGTTAGAATATTGTTAATCATTGTTGGCTGCATGTGTAGGAGAGGAATGAATGCAAGCGCTCTGATTTGTAATTGCAAGATATAGCGCTCTATAAATTCCATTTATTATTATTATTATTATTATTATCATCATCATCATCTCATCATCATCATCATCATCTTCATCATCATCTCATCATCATCATCATCATCATCATTATTATTATTATTATTATTATTATTATTATTATTATTATTTTATTATTAATTATTATTATTTTTATTTTATTATTATTATTATTATTATTATTATTATTATTATTATTATTATTATAAGCCCCTGCTTGTTAAGGAAAGGTTCCCATAACCTATGTAGTCGTAGAGGGAGCGAGGCATCAGAGACCCCAGCTTTTCCAGGGCCAGCATATTAAGGGCGGCGCCCATCTCCCCTCCTCACTGCTTTACCTTCCTTGACCCTAAAGAGGGCAGGTACCCATTTACAGCTGGGTGAACTGGGGGACTGTGCTGAAGCCAAGGCGGCAAACGGTCACCCATCCAACTGGTAACCACGCTCCATGCTGCTTAACTTGGCTGGGGGAAGCCAGAGCTCTGACCACTGAGCTACCCCGCCCCCACCTTGAGTGACTCTATGTATTATTTTATTGGTTTTCCTCTTTTTACCGGTACAATTTATTGGTAAAGGTTGCAATATTGTAGTATTTCAGTATTATCATTAAGAAATTTGTTCTTAGATAGATGGCTTGATAAAAAAAAAGCAAATGCATTGCTTATTCAATGTACCATCTGGAAATAAAAATTTGACTCGACTTGACTTGACTTTATTGTAAATCTGTATATGTTTGATTCTTTTTTGTGTGTGGAATTTATTTGGTTAAAACCAATATCATGGGCCCATCTCACCTAATAGCAAATCACAAAACTTGCTCTCCCATCCCCCCTCCCCTGCATGAAAGTGAGTGAGTTGCTCTTTTGTGGCGATAAAAGCGTGTGGCCCAATTGTAGTGCTGCTTTCCCTTGCGACCCGGGCACGTGAATCGTGCCCCAATTGCAGTGCTCATTTATGGCGATAAAGGCATGTAACCCAATTGCAGTGCTCATTAGGTAATAAAAGCATGTGGCCCAATTGTAGTAATGCTCTCTTCTGGCGATGAAAGCATGTGGCCCAATTGAAAGTAATGGTCTTTTTCTGGACAATGAAAGCATGTGGCCCCAATTTGGCAGTAAGGGTCTTTTCTGGCAATGAAAGCATGTGGCCCAATTGCCAGTAATGGTCTTTTCGGGCAAGCAACCATGTGGCCCAATAGTAGTAATGCTCTTTCCTGGCGGAAAGCATGTGCCCAATTGAAATATCTTTCTGTCGCTGAAGGCACTTGCCCAATTGTAGTGTGCTTTTCCTTGCGATAAAGGCAAAATACCAATTGCAGTGCTTATTTATGGCGACAAGGCATGTGACCCAATTGCAGTGCTTATTTATGGCGATAGGGACAAGTGACCCAATTGCAGTGCTCATTTATGGTGATGAAAGCATGTAGCCCAATTGTACAAATGGTCTTTTCTGGCGATAAAAAAATGTGCCCAATTGCAGAACTCATTTATTGCGATGAAAGCATGCGGCCCAATTGTAGAGCTTTTCTGTTTTGCTTGCTTTCCTTTCTTTTCCTGTCTGTCTGTCTTTCTTTTCTTTCTTTCTTTTTTTCTTGCTTTCTTTCTTTCTTGCTTTCTTTCTTTCTTTCTTTCTTGCTTTCTTTCCATTCTGACTGCTGTCTGTCAGTCCGTCTGTTTGGCTGTTTTTGTCCCTATCTGTTGCTTCTAATCTGTCTGTCTGTCTATCTAGCTGTCGGTCTGTCTTTATTACCAAGGTTTAGAGACAGTATTGGTGTGCTTTGGGGAAGAAAAGAGGATAGATAGATAGATAGATAGATAGAAGAGGAGAGAGAAAAGAGAGAAGATAGATGGAGAGAGAGAGATGAGAGAGAAGAGAGAAACGGGACAGACAGACAGACCAGACCAGACAGACAGACAGAATAGAATATACATGGCGTGCGTATTGCTTACTGTCCTTAACTTCAATATCTTTGTGAAACGTTTTGGGAACGCAGATACAGGTACACACACACACACACACACACACACACACCACACACAACCACACACACCCACACAACACACCACAAAACACACACACACACACACGCACGCACGCACCACGCACGCACGCACACGCACGCACGCACACACACACGCACGACGCACACACACACACACACACACACCACACACACACACACACACACACACACACACACACACACCACACCCCACACACAAAACACACACACACACACACACACCAAAAACACAACACACACGCACACACACACACACACACACAACACACACCACTGCATGTCAAGATACGGGAGAACTTTCATTGTCCACCCCCCCCCCCCCCCCCCATCCCCTCAACCTTACCCCAAGGAAAAAATTTAGTTAATACCTCTCCACTGAAACTTCATGACTTTAAACACACACACACACACACACACCAATCACCTTAACCCATACACCTGTTCATGTTTTACTATAATTTTTAAAAAATCTTCTTTTTTTTAAAAATGATTTAACTGTCGAGTAAGAATGACGGTGTGCCTTTTGAATAAGGAAAGAGGGGTGGTGGTGGGAAAGAGGGTGGTAGTGGGAGGTTGGTGGGGGGTGGGGGGGGGTGGATAAGAAGTGAGGTGCGTCTGTGTGTGTGTGTGGGGGGGGGGGAGGGGGTGTTGTTAGGTGTGGGGTGGGGGGTGGGGATGGAGGTGGTGGGGGAAGGGGTGTTATGTGTGAATGTGTGTTTGTATGTGCGTGTTTGGCAAATATTATGCCTGTGTGTGTGTTGTTGTTGGGTTTTTTTTGCAAACATACTCTGTGTGTCCGTGTGGTGTGTGTGTGTGTGTTGGTGTGTGTGTGTTTTGTGGTTTTTGTGTGTGTGTGTGTGTGTGTGTTTTGTGTGTTGTGTGTGGTGTGTGGGGATGTGTGTGTGTGGTGTGTGTGTGGGTTTTGGGGCAAGCATGAAACACAATACCAGTGAAGACAGATGAATGAATGAATACCTTGACAGACATAGTGAGACCAGGAGAGAGATTCGGATTCGGATGTTTCGGATGTTTATTCATTAGGCCATAGCCCATAATGAAGGGGAAAGTGAACAAAAAACCAAATCATCAGAAACATTAAAAACAAACATACAATCAACAATATGATAATCATAATAATGAACTATGATGTTGCAATTTCTCTCAGCTTGAAGGCTTTGTGAAGGAAGTGAGACAAGTTCCAAATATCGTTAGTCTTGCAGAGGGACATCAGCAAAGTTAAATTGAACGTGCAAGGCTGTCGAAAATATTTAGGTGAAATAAAAATTATCTCTGAGCTCCTTAAGAAATGGACAGCACAGAACTAAATGTAACTCACATCTTTACCACTTTAAAAGAGAGGACATATCAAATCAATGTCATTACAATCTCTATATCGAAAGTGATGAGTGGCTAAACTGAATACCAACCTAACCTTGTTTGGGCACTATTTTCAATGTCTGTCCATATCTGAAATCAAATACAGCTTCATCTCATGTGACTACCAAAATAATCTTAAAAATCAAACCTTTGTGCTATTTTGAACAGTTCATTCCACTTCTGCCATCTGCAGTCAACTAAACGTTGACGAAAAAATTCTTAGAAATGCCTTTACACTTCCCCCAAACCCTTTATTCATCCAACATCACCAAAGCCATATTCATTTTAAACAAATACGTACATCAGTCACCCAATTCTTCTTGCCCTTACTATCTAACTCAAATAACATTTTATACCTTGGGAAGGGTAATCTTGATTCCCCCCTTTCCAAAATTTTGAGCCAAAAGCGTATACATTGAACAGCTGAGTTAAAGTATATTGGGAATCTATTGGTTTCACCATTTAATAAGGTCGTTAGGTGTGCGCATGTCAACACCCAGAACTTTTTCAGAGCAAATAAATGTACAGATTCACAGGATTTGCAGCTTTTATTCAACCCCCACAATTTGGAACCGTACTGTGCAACAGGCTGTATTGAGAGTCAAATACCTTCAGAAACAGTTTTATGGACGAGTTGTTAAGTGTGGACAGTCTTTTCATTACACAAAAAAAAGCATTTTTTTGCTCTGCTAGCCAGATCCTTACACGCTGAGACAAAACTAAGGCGAGTTGTAAAAAATACTCCCAAATTCTTGTACGCATTAACAACAGGCATTACATTACCCTCATAAAACCCAAACCCCTCCCTAGCACTCAAAAAACCGCCTTTCCTGAACACAATGATGTTGCTTTTCTTCAAGTTAACCTTCAACTGGAGCGAGGCAGCAGCACCGCTGTAAATTATTCCCAAATGAACCTGCAAACCTATAGCAGTCTCTGACAATAAAATAATGTCATCTGCAAGTAACAGAATAAACAGTTCAAATGCACTGCCCAAAAATAGTGGCACCGTGTCTTCTTTATCAAATTTTTTCTATTGCCAGTTTCGTTTATTAAAAGAAAAACAAAACTGGACTGCATATCATCCCCCCGCTTCACCCCTGCCGGCAGTTAATAACATCGGTCAGAGCGGCACCACACCTAACTCTACATTTTACATGTTCATACATGCTTTAATACATGAATGTAATTTACCATTTATACCCTTCTTAGATAAAATAGTCCAAAGAAAACTTTATTTATAGAATCAAAAGGGTTTCTCGAATTTAATAAAAGCCACATATAATTTTCGGTTAAGGGAAAAATTGTTTCTGCAAATAGGGGTAACAATGTAAACATAAAGATCTATCGTTGATATCCTTTTTTAAAAACCAGCTTGAAAATCACCCGTAATATCATTTTTCTTTTACCCACTCTTGTAATCTACGATTAATAATTGTGCTGAACAATTTACTACTGACATTGCCCAAGGGAAATTCCTCTATAGTTATTAGGATTTTAGTATCACCTTTTTTATAAAGTGGTAACACAATGATTCTGTCCATGCTTCTGGAAATAAGCCATTGTCAAACAAAACATTAAAGAGCTTTGTGAAAAACCCCAAAACCTGTTCATTGTAGTTTTATACACTTCACCAACAATGCCATCAGGCCAGAAGCCTTGCGGTCTTTCAGTTTTCTTATTGCGAACATACTTCCTCTTAGATATTGGACGATTAAAACAACTGTTACTTTCAATACGTTATCCCCAATACACTTTATTTCTACTTCTTTGTCTAACAATGATTAAAATGCTGAAACCACTGTCAAAACGATGTTATTTTTAAAGGGAAATTCTTTAATAAAGCCTTGTAATAGTACCAAAATACTCTTTGATCATGATTGAGTTACAAGTTATCTAACAATTGTGATTAAACTCTTTCTCTTTCTTTTCAACAGATATTTGTATTCCCGTCTAATCTTGTATATTCATTACGAACTTGTAACGTCCAAAGTACGTCGATATTTTTTCAATTTAAACCTTCTCAATGTTTTTTGTGTTAAAACATTCATTGTCAAACCAACACCTGATCTTTATGGTTATTTTACGACACACATTTCGTCATACACTCGGCACACTCTTTTATAGATTCATTAAACATATTTAAAGCAGCATTAATGTCAAAGTTTTCAAATCGATTGCGTATTAATTTTTCGGGGAACTATATCTGAACAAAGAGTATCTTTAAAGTACAGTAGCATGCTCATTTTTTCCATACCATTTTCTTGAATGTTTGTGTTTGACTGATTCACGAGTATTACAGAAGTTATTGTTTGGAAAGTTCAAAATTAAGCGTAAGAGGCATGTGATCAGAGTCTATTCGTTCAGATATGAGCAATTCACACGTGTCACACACAGTGGAAACATAATTCGTCAGAAAATAAAAAATAATCATTCACACTACTTCCAGAATCTGATACGTAATGTATAGCAACCCCCAAAGGGTCGCCGTTACATACACCCTTTAAAATACTAGACTTAATGTTGTACACATATTTTAATAACAATTTTCCATAATTATTTAAATTAGAATTCTTGCGAACAGCGAACAGGCCCCTGAGTGCCTGACTTTCGCATTTTCATGTCAAGAACGAATTTCCCATGTGATTTTTACCAATATTAGCCGTTCTACAATTCAAACTCCACACAGGATAACATAAGCATCATAAATTCAGTAAACAATCAATCAGACATTCTTCCAGTAACTGTACCCCATTCTCAAGATCAAAATGAACGTAAAATGGGATCCCTCTGGTGGAATGTAAGCACACCACCATAAAGCACATCTTTCAAAGTACCAAACAGTTGTTTATCAATAAGAATACACAAAAATTAGTATATGTCACTTCAAATCATTTTTACAAATGGCATGAACTCATCTTTTATCAAACAAACCAGACCCCCTGAACGCCTTCCTTGTTTAGTAAACTTAGTTGCAGGCTTACAAACAACTGTAAAGCCAGTAAATATATTTGGCTCACAATATTCCACAAATGTCTCAACCAAACAAATAAAATCAAAGTTGCTCACATACGAAACGAAATCATAATCTTTGATTTTTGAAAGCAGACCATTAATATTCCAGACCAGAGAGAGAGAGAGAGAGAGAGAGAGAGAGAGAGGAGAGAGAGAGAGAGAGAGAGAGGGGAGAGGGAGAGAGAGGGAGAAGGGGAAAGAGAGATAGAGAGAGGGGGGAGAAGGGGAAAGAGAGAGAGAGAGAGAGAGGGGGGAAGATGAAGAGAGAGGGAGAAGGGCAAAGAGAGAGGGAGAGGGAGAAGGGGAAAATGAGAGATAGAGAGAGAGAGGGGGGAGGGGAGAAGGTGGAGAGAGGGAGCAGGGACTGAGGAGAGAGAGAGGGGAGAGGGAGAGAGAGGGAGAAGGGAATTGAGAGAGAGAGGGGTGGGGAGATGGAGAAAGGGAAAGAGGGGATGAGAGAGAGGGAGAGAGAGAGAGAGAGAGAGTGGGGAGAGGGGGAGAGAGGGAGAAGGGGAAAGAGATAGATATAGAGAGAGAGGAACTGCAATGTATTTGTTTTCACGTCAGAATGGCTTCCCCCCTTGCAGAACTGTGCCAGGGACAACTCTCTTGTTGGCGTGGGTTCTTTCACGTGTACTAAATAAGTATGTGTAACACACAGGACTTTGGCCTTATCGTCTCATCCGAAAGACTAGCACCCAGACCACCACTCATGGTCTAATGGATGGGGGTAAAGTTTTTGGGCCCAAACGGGGATCGAACCACCGCACACTTCCGACCCGGACTTTTCGCTTTCTAGGCAGGAGCGTTACCTCTAGACCACCGATCCACGTGAAAAGAAGGAAGGAAGGTGGCAGGATGGTTAAGATGTTCGCCTGCCAACAAGTTAACCGTGAGGTTGTGGGTTCGATTCCCAGCCTCGCCCTTTCTTCCCAGTTTGACAAAAAAATCGAACTGAATGTCAAAGTCCTTCGGATGAGACTATAAACCGAGGCCCCGTGTTCGAACGCATGCAGAACATCTTGCGCACATGGTTAAATCCTGTTCCGCTTTTCGGAAGAGTAGGCCATTGTGTGCTGGTGGAAACGGATGACAAAATTTACAAAACCGCATACACACGAGGACTGAATGTAAAAAAAGCACATGAGGGCTTATTCCATTATCCTCGATATAAAAGAATAAATAAATAAATAGATAAATCAATCCACCATTAGCTAATTACTTTTCTTGTTCCATAGTTTGTCTGCTAGCTTCCTGGCTGCAGGTTTGTCTGTCAGTGAATGAGTCATTGGGTTCATTTGCTGACTGGTTGGCTGACTGGTTGGCTGACTGGTTGGCTGACTGGTTGGCTGACTGGTTGGTTGGTTGGCTGTTTAGTTGTCCAAGTTGCTTGCCTTTTTATTTATTTATTTATTTATTCTTTTATTTCGAGGGTAATGGAATAACCACCCATGTGCTTAAAAAATCCTCTTTTTATATCCACTCCCCGTATGTACGCAGTTTAGTCAATTTTGTCATCCAGCACATAATGGCCTACTCTTCCGAAAAGCAGAACGGGTTTTAACGTGTACGTTAAAATGTTCTGTGCGCGTTCGCACACGGGGCCTCGGTTTATAGTCTCATCCGAAGGCCGTTAAGGGGAGTGGAGTCTGCGCTGATGTTAACTTCAGAGGAAAAATCCTCTTGAACGAGATTCGAACCCGGGTCAGCAGATCACGAGCTCATTACTCTAAACCACTAGGCTATCCCGTCTCCCCAGAGAGAGAGAGAGAGAGAGAGAGAGAGAGAGAGAGGAGAGAGAGATAGAGAGATAAGAGAGAGAGAGAGAGAGAGAAGAGAGAGGAGAGAGAGAGATAGAGAGAGAGAGAGAGAGAGCCTCCCCCCCATGTGCCTTGCTGAGATAAGGCATCAAAGAAGACTATAGAAAGGCGACAGTTAATAATAATAATTATAATAATAATAATAGTAATAATAATAATAATAATAAGAGTAATAATATGATAATAAATAAAATTAGTCATAAATGGAATTTATATAGCGCTGTATCTTGCACAGACAAATCAGAGCGCTTGCACTCAAATCATTCTTACACACTCATGCAACCAATAGCAATTACTATTCTAAAAGTCCAAATGTACACCCCCCACCCCCCACCCCCACACAACCCCCCCCCCACCAACCCCCCCCCCCCCCCCCCCCCCACTCACACCCAGAGTTATACACTTTGGCCAGGTGATGGTATTTGGTGGCTGTTGAAAAGCAGGGACAGCTATGAAATGAAACAGGAGAGGAACATCTTAGGTTTTGAAACAAATTATGCGGATTTAAAAGTGTCACAAGAAGGCCTTTGGCGAAGAGAGATAGGGAGGCCATTCCAGAGTGATGGACCAGAAATAGAGAAAGAGAAATGGAGAAAAGATGCAATGCATGGTTTAACTTTTTTAGTTTTTGTTTTGAAGGGGAGAGGGGGGAGAGTGGTTCGGTTTTTTTCTTATTTTAACGTCCCGTCATCATGACCAAGACGATTACACGTGACAATGACAACATAATGCAGCACCCAGAGAGAGAGAGAGAGAGAGAGCGAGAGAGAGAGAGAGAGAGAGAGAGGGAGAGAGAGAAGAGAGAGAGAGAGAGAGATGAGAGAGAGAGAGATGAGAGGAGAAGAGAGAGAGAGAGAAGGAGGGAGAGAGAGATAGAGAGAGAGAAATGAGAGAGGGAGAGAGAGAGGGAGGGGAGAGGGAGAGAGAGGGAGAGAGAGAGAGAGAGGGAGAGAGAGAGACAGAGAGAGAGAGGGAGAGAGAGGAGAGAGGGAGAGAGAGAGAGAGGGAGAGAGAATGAGAGAGAGAGGGAGGGAGAGAGAGAGAGGGAGATAGAGAGAGTGAGAGAGAGAGGGAAAACAGAGAGAGAGGGGAGAGGGGAGAGAGAGAGAGAGAGAGACAGAGGAGGGGAGGGGAGATAGAGAGAGGAGATAGAGTGAGAGAGAGGGAAGACAGAGAGAGAGAGGGAGAGGGGAGAGAAAGAGTGAGACATAAGAAGGGAAGAGAGAGATAGAGGAGAGAGAAGGGGGGAGAGAGGGGGAGAGAGAGGTGAGAGAGAGAGGGAGACCCCGAGAGAGAGGGAGAGAGGGAGAGAGGGGAGGGTGAGGGAGAGAAGAGAGAGGGAGAGAGAAGAGGGAGAGAGAGAGAAGAGAGAATAGAGAGGGGGAGAGAGAGGGGAGAGAGGAGAGAGGGAGTAGAGAGGGAGGAGGGGAGGGAGAGAGGAGGAG
>JAQIHA010001816.1:0-10425 GCA_028751875.1 Rapana venosa | reverse complement strand
GCTTCCAGGTGGGAGGACAGCCGGCAGGGCAACACACAGACGGGCACAAAAAAAGCCAAAAAAACAAAAGACAGCGGCCAAACCACAGACGGGGCAGGAAAAACCAAAACGGGACAGGCCCGGGCCCAAAGTGGGGAAAACGCTTTTGCCGGCTTCTCCAGCTGAAGAAGAAGTATTTTTAGTTTTTTCTTCGGCCCCCCTTCCCCCCCTCCCCCCTTTTACAGCAGAGACAAAATGAGCTTGTCCAGCCCCCTTTTCCCTTTGCCCTTTTCCCCCTTGTTCCTCATTTTTTTACTACCCCCGGGATTTTTTTCATCACCACCACCACCACACCATTTCCCCCAATTTTTCGCAAATTTTTTTTACTAAAAATAGGGCCCCCCCTCCAAAAATCCCCCCCCCCCCCCCCCCCCCCTTTTCCCCCCCCCCCCCCCCCCCCCCCCCCCCCCCCCCCCCCCCCACCCCCCCCCCCCCCCCCCCCCCCCCCCCCCCCCCCCCCCCCCCCCCCCCCCCCCCCCCCCCCCCCCCCCCCCCCCCCCCCCCCCCCCCCCCCCCCCCCCCCCCCCCCCCCCCCCCCCCCCCCCCCCCCCCCCACTGAACAGTAGTAGCTCAGTTGCAAACCCTACTGAAAACCCCATGCGTTGGAAAAGGAAACCCCACAATGTCCCTTCAACTTTCCACATGTCATCCATTTGCCACAAGTCTCACTGCTTTTATTTATTAGTGCTTTGTTTTTCTTTTCTGTTTTTTGTGTTGGTGTGTGGTCTTCTTGTCATCCTGCAATGGCTAATTTCCTGTTTTCTTAAATGTTGGTGAAAATCAAAAACAAATTTCCTTCAAACAGAGGACAATAAAAAAAGAATTGAATTGAATCATCGTGCACACGTCTAGACCATGCATTATTATAGTTATGTAATTATTTCACAGTAAGTAGATTTTAAAGTTGACAAACTGCAGGTTTCAGTGATCATGGAAAAGCTAGCAAAAACAGAAGCAGCATTCATAAGAAATGGATACTGTTCAAATCCGGATTTGCCCCAGGCCAATAAAAATGTTTGCACACATCCTTGAACCAAAGTGGTGTATGTCCTGGAGGACTGTCCGGTATACAGTGCACGTGACCAGTCCAATGGAGACAGCGTTGGCGCAGCAAAAGACTGAATGCTAAGGAAGTCTGCCTGTTAAGAGCAGATGTGTTGGTGACTTTGGCCTTCCGAGTTAAAGGCCTATGTGCTCATTGTTTGATAGACAGTGGAGATGGGAACTTTTCAGACGGTTCTCTTATCTAGACAGCAGTATAGCCAAACACACTTGGTACACCTTGAGTTGGATATTTAGGGTGACACTGGTGCTGTCTCTGTTGCCAAGTGTTAACATCAGTGCTGCAGCATTGGCACAGTCGGTGTGGGTCAATTACCTTGTTAAATGACTGGTGATGGTGAAGCCCAAGTAGGTGAAGTAGTCGTGTTTTCCTGTACTGCTTCATGGCTGCAAATGGATTGTTGTGCAGAACCATCCTGACTGGTGTTCAGGAAGCTGGTGGTGAGTCCATACTTTGTGCAGGCACCGGCAGACAGACTGGGGCACCCCTTCCTCAGGGTGTATGTAGGGTCAAGGCCGCATTGTCTGCAAACGTCTCTCATAAAAATAAAGAAATTTGTTTAATTAAAAAACTGACCAGACTCTGGTCTTGGCTTTCAGGCGGGCCAGGTTGAACAACCGTCTGTCACTTTGGTGTTGTTGATGGACACTTTCACAGAGTGTCTGGAGGCCTAGCTCAGCAGCATGGAGAAAAACAAAATGTCAGAAATGCCCCTGATTGCAAATGCCTTGGAAGTTTCTCCATCCTAGCTGACAATACCCTGCGTGGAGTGGTAACAGACAGGAGGGTGGCAGCGTGTGCAAACACTGGGAGTGGGGGCAACAACCGACCCTCCTCAGCAGCGTGTGCAAACACTGGGAGTGGGGGCAACAACCGATCCTCCTCAGCAGCTGTGGCAGCGTGTGCAAACACTGGGAGTGGGGGCAACAACCGACCCTCCTCAGCAGCTGGAACAGACCACCAGACGCCTTGTTTAGGTGGATGAGGGCAGTAAAAGCTGGAGCACGTGCTATCCTCAGCATTTTCTCTGCAGCTGGTGTATTGAGAACATAGACCAACTAGATTTTTAAAGATCTAAACCCGTATTGTGACTGTGTAAAGGCACCCACTTATGCATGCACATAATACACACACACGTTTTTGCTGCACACCAATGTTTAATATTGCAAGACATGTCACAAAAACAGAGACACAAAAGCTGAGTGACTGAAGTAATGAGTTTTGATATTACATGACTCTGGTTAAAGTCGATAGGAAAACAAGGGGGCGAGATCTAATAGATTAAAGTTGGAGGTTTTTACACCCTTCCATGTCATGCTATGTGCAGACATGCTGGTGCCTGATATCTGTCCAGATCTGGGTAGAGGAAAACATTGTCATACATCCTTCGGCCTACTTGGATCTGTATACCGTCTTTATCACCTTCCTCATTTCCATCCAGTAGGCCTACTTCGCAATAAGCAGAACTTCTTGCGCACACGTTAAAACCCGTTCCGCTTTTTGGAAGAGTAGGCCATTGTGTACCGGTGGGAACGGATGACAAAATTGCATACACACAGGGACTGGATTTTTTTTTAAAAAGCACATGAGTGCTTATTACATTATCCTCAAAATAAAAGAATAAATTTGTTCAGCAAGACAAGTCTCGGACACACTGACCCTTTGAGTCTTGTTTTCAGTGTGATCCTTATTTATTTAAAGCTGATGGCCTCTAATCCTCGCTTTGAGGGAGAGAGTTCTTTCAGGGTGTTCAGATCAGCAGACTCATAGCAGAATGTTGTTGAAGGGCCCTGGTGAGGTGACGATCACTAAGCCTGTGTCAGCACGCTGCTGCTGCAGTCTGGCCCCAGGAGGAAGTTTCCCTCAGTACTGAGGGCGTGGCGTGTGCTTCAAACCAGGCACCACTGGACACAACCAAAGGGACCCAGCAGCTGTGCAGGGTGTGTCTTGGCCGTGACCTAATGGCGGCTGAACATAGCGCTGCAGTCTGCTGAGTGTGCTGTCCCTGGTTTGACAGAAAGAGCGGTGAGGGAGTAGTATCACTTTAATGTCATGGGAGAAGTACAACAGTTACAGCAAAACAATGATGCAGATTCAATTTTATGGACACTTGGCATGTCTTGTTCGTATTCTAGTCAAGAGCCTTTTAATTTTTATCAGGCTTTTTTCCTTGTGTCCTTGAATAGACCGGAATGTTTTGTTGAGGGGTGGGGGCATACATCACTGCTGCCCATCCTATATTGCATCTGGGTACATCACTGCCCCCCTCCCTCCATTGCAGGCCTGTCTTATGTAAAGGGTTTTTAAGGTGTGAGCAAAACGTGTGTATGAGCTGGAGCTCAAAACCTTGCTTAATAAGTTCTCATCTTGAAGACATGCAAGGGACCCCCTGTAGAGAGCATATATATATATTATATATATATATATATATATTATATATATATATATATATATATATATTATATATGTGTGTATATTGAGAGAGATTAGGTAGCTATCGGGCTATGTATGTAAGTGTATGTATGTCTGTCAATCTATTTATCTTTAGCTAGTTAGCTAGCAGGCTATGTATGTAAGTATGTATGTCTATCAATCTATTTATCTTTAGCTAGCAGGCTATGTATGTAAGTATGTATGTCTATCAATCTGTTTATCTTTAGCTAGTTAGCTAGCAGGCTATGTATGTAAGTATGTATGTCTATCAATCTGTTTATCTTTAGCTAGCAGGCTATGTATGTAAGTATGTATGTCTATCAATCTATTTATCTTTAGCTAGTTAGCTAGCAGGCTATGTATGTAAGTATGTATGTCTATCAATCTATTTATCTTTAGCTAGCAGGCTATGTATGTAAGTATGTATGTCTATCAATCTGTTTATCTTTAGCTAGTTAGCTAGCAGGCTATGTATGTAAGTATGTATGTCTATCAATCTGTTTATCTTTAGCTAGTTAGCTAGCAGGCTATGTATGTAAGTGTATGTATGTCTATCAATCTATTTATCTTTAGCTAGCAGGCTATGTATGTAAGTATGTATGTCTATCAATCTGTTTATCTTTAGCTAGCAGGCTATGTATGTAAGTATGTATGTCTATCAATCTGTTTATCTTTAGCTAGCAGGCTATGTATGTAAGTATGTATGTCTATCAATCTATTTATCTTTAGCTAGCAGGCTATGTAATTATGGATGTATGCATGCATATAATATATATATATAATTATATATATATAATTAATAAATATATAATATAATCATATATAATATCATTATAAACTGATGTATAAAATATATGTATAATTTATATACATATATATATAATTCTTCTGTCCCGACTCCAAAACACGTTTGGTATTACAGGCACACCTCTCACCTGGTTTTAGTTCATACCTCACAGACGGATTCCAAACTGTTGCAGTAAACAAGATTCATCATCACCTATCAAAACTGGAATGTGGAGTCCAAGGGATCAGTTCTGGGCTGTTCTTTTCATCCTCTACACTGCTCCACTTTCACATCTAATAAACCGTCATCAGATCAACCATCATTTTTATGCGGATGACTCTCAGATTCTTAGCAGTGATACACCTGAAAATCTGCCTTCTCTCTTGACAAATATGGCCTACTGCCTTCAAGATATCCAAAATTGGATGACACAGAACAAGCTACAGCTAAATGCAGATAAAACTGAAGCCATGCTTGTAGGGACCAAATGCAAACTCTTCCCCATTACATCAGCTTCAATAGAATTCAGCACTACATCAATTCCTCTATCCACCGCTGTGAAGTATCTCAGAGTTGTTATCGACAACACACTCTCCATGCAAAAATTCATCACCCAGACCTGCCAGTCATGCTACTATCAATTACGGCGTATTAGTGCCATTCGAAAGTACCTGTCCACTGATGCAATATCCAAACTAGTCACGTCTCTCGTTCTTTCATGTCTGGACTATTGCAATTCTCTTTTGGCTGGTCTGCCAGCATCATCAATCCACTCCCTTCAAGGTATACAAAACTCTGCAGCTCGACTAGTCCTCAGAAAGAAAAAATCTGAACACATAACTTCTCTCTTGCAATCTCTCTACTGGCTGGCTGTGCAACAGAGAGTAAATTATAAGATCAGTACCCTCTGTTACAAATGTCTCCACAAAACACAGCATCCTCCTACCTCTGTGAATGTCTTCATTTGTACACTCTTCTCGTTCCCTACGCTCTGCTGCAGATCCTTGTCCTTACGAATACATAGATTCAACCAACCCACGTCGGCCGACGCTCTTTCTCTATTTCTTGGTCCATCCATCTGGAATTGACCTCCCTCTCTCTCTTCGCCAAAAGCCTTCTTATGACACTTTTAAATCCAGTTTCAAGACATATTTATTTCAAACCTAGGATATTCCTCTTCTTCATCTCATAGCTTTTCTCTGCCTTCAACAGCCGAAAATTCTATCGACCTGCCAGGGCTGTGTGTGTGTGTGTGTGTGTGTGTGTGTGTGTGTGTGTGTGTGTGTGTGTGTGTGTGTGTGTGTGTGTGTGTGTGTGTGTGAGTGCGTGCGTGCGTATTTGGACTTGTGAAACTATTCATTGTTACTGGTTGTATGACTGTAAGAATGAGTTGAGTGCAAGCCTTTGATTTGTCTCTGCAAGATATAGCACTGTATAAATTCCATTTATAATAATAATAATAATAATATTATTATTATTATGTAGGCCTATGTATATATATATATTTATATATATATATATATATTTATATATATATATTATATATATATATATATTATATTTATATATGTGTGTGTGTGTATGTAGGCCTATGTATGTAGGCTATGTGTTGTGTATGGTGGGTCACACCACCATACACACACCACACACACACACACACACACTCACACACAACACACAACACAACACAACACCATACACACACACTCACACACACACACACAACACACACACACACATACACACACACACACACACACCACACACACACACACACACACACACACACACCATACACACACACAAATCAGTTCAAGACACAGCTAAAAGCCATCTATGCATGAATGCCTAGGAATTGACTATAAGGCAAATCAACCATGATTAATACGGCAAAATCAACCATACTTACATTTACCAGCACTAATGGTATTCCCTACAACAACAAAAAATTCAAGTATATCTTACTGTGACTAGAAATTCTACAGTCACACACTGTATATGTGTGGAGGGAGGGGGAGGCAGGAAAGAGGCACACTAATTATGCAAAGAAGTAAGAGTAATCTATGCAAGCTAGTAAATAATCTGCAATGTTGAAACAAGTGGAAAGGAGGAAATTTAAAAAAATCTTTTTATGGTAGGCTTGATAGTGAAACTGGGGAGACCAACGACAGGGGACTACGTCTGCTGGAGTTTGCCTGCACCCACAGACTTACCATTGCCAATACCCTCTATCCCCACAAGCAGTCAAGGAGGACAACCTGGCATGCGCCAAACGGCAAGATCCATAACCAAATAGATTTTATCTTAACACCACGGCGCTTCAAATCCAGCATCAACAGAGCCAGAACAAGAACCTACCCTGGAGCTGACATAGGCAGTGACCACGACCTTGTGCTGCTGGTATTCAAAATGAAGATGAAGAAAAACAACAGCCTGCAAACCCACGTATCAAATTTGACGTGGACAAACTAAAAGATCCAGATGTCGAGGAGATCTTCCAAGCTAAGCTTGGCGGACGTTTTGCGGCATTAACCCTCCTGGACAATGACATCAATGACCTCACCAACAACTTCAATGAGGCAGTCCGAGAAACAGCAGAGGAGGTACTCGGTCGTCAGAGGAAATAAACACCAGCCATGGACTACCAATGACATCTTGGACCTCTGCGATACAAGAAGAGCACTGAAACCAACCAGGTCTTCCAACCCTAAAGAATACCGGGAGGCCAACAATCTCGTGAAGAAGTCATGTTAAAGGCCAGAGAGAAGTGGATCAGTGATCAATGTGATGAGATCGAAAAAAACATGAAAGTGGGCAACAGTAAAAAGGCATACGACACCTGAAGAAAACACAAAACCACTTCAAACCAAATCATCAGTCATTGAAGACAGCTCCGGAAACCTCCTCACAGAAAGTCAGCTGCATTGAACGGTGGTCTGAATATTGTCAAGATACTGTACAACTACCAATACAACCTGACAAGAGCATAATAGAAGAGAAAGCAGCAACATCAAGAGCCCCTCGCCATTACCTATACTGAGGAAGAAGTGGAAGAAGCCATCCGCAGCTTACCAGTAGGAAAGTCCCACGGAGCAGACAATATACCAGCAGAGCTGCTCAAGCATGGTGGCGAAACAGTCATCACATATGTTACAGCTATCTGTCAGAAGATTTGGGAGACAAAACAGTGGCCAACAGACTGGACACAATCACTCATTTACGCCAATGCCAAAACTATAGAACAATCAGCCTCATCAGCCACGCCAGCAAGATCATGCTCAAAGTTATTTTGAATCGACTCAAGAAGGAGGCAGAAGAACACCTTGCAGAGGAACAAGCTGGGTTCAGGGCAGGCAGGAGCACAATCGAACAGATTTTTAACTGCCACATCATGATGGAAAAACATCTTCAACATCAGAGAGACCTGTTCCACAACTTCATCGACTTCAAGAAGGCTTTTGACAGAGTATGACACGAAGGCCTGTGGCAGGTCCTCAGAATGTTTGGCATTGAAGAAGGACTAGTGCAAACCATTCAAGCACTATACAACACTGCAAGCAGTGCAGTCCTTCTGAAACAATCAGGTCGGAGACTACTTCAAAACCACAGTTGGGGTCCGACAAGGATGCCTGTTATCTCCAGTCCTGTTCAATCTGTTCTTGGAAAACATCATGAGAGAGACCCTCCATGACTTCCACCCTACCATCTCCATTGGCGGCAGACCCTCAACAAACTTACGGTTTGCGTGACATTGACCTCATGGGCGGAAGTAACACAGAGCTGCAAGATCTTACGACCAGACTTGAGAACAGAGCTGGAGCATATGGGATGGAGGTGAGCTCGGAGAAAAGTAAAGTACTTGTGAACAGCACGAGCAATGCCACCGCTAAAATTTACATGAACGGCAACAACTGGAGGAGGTAGACGCTTTTAAATACCTCGGCGCTACACTCACAAAGGACGGGCGATCGACGACAGAAATCAAAGTCAGAATAGCATGGCAACATCTTCCATGACAAAACTCCACACCATATGGAAAAGTAAGAGATCAGTTTCCCAATCAAACTAAAGCTCTCAAAGCCCTAATTCAGTCGATCCTGCTGTACGGAAGTGAAACCTGGACATTGACTGCTGAAACAGCAAAGCGAATCCAGTCATTCGAAACAAATGCCATAGAAAACTACTGGGCATATCCTGGAGAGACGAAAGACCAACGAATTTGTCAAGAGTCAAATAACACGGCTGGCAGGTCCACAGGAACCCTTCTCACCATCGTCAAGAAGAAAAAGCTGACATGGTTCGGCCACGTCACCCGCCACAACACTCTGCCCAAAACAGTACTGCAGGGAACACTCGAATGGTGGCTGAAGGAGGGGAAGACAGAACAAGTCATGGATGGACAACATCAGAGAATGGACCAGGATGAATGACTCGGCACTACTGCGCAGAGCCGAGGACCGAGATGGATGGAGGAGGCTTACCACGGCATCGTCTTTCATGTCTCCCCCACGACCGCCAAGGTCACGGGTCTGATGATGATGATGATAGTGTGTCCTTCTCTCTCTCTCTCTCTCTCTCTCTCTCTCTCTCTCTTCTCTCTCTCTCCTCTCTCTCTCTTCTCTCTCCTCTCCTCTCCTCTCCTCTCCTCTCCTCATGCCCTTTGTCTTGTCTAATTCAATAGATTTTATCGTGGATGTTGTTTTTATTGCAGTTAGAGATGTGATTATTAGTACTATTATAAGCGATACTGTTTTAGTTTGATATTGTTTTAGTTTGATAGTCCAGTTGATTATGGGCTTTTGAATTCTGTATCGTATAGGGGTTCTACTTGTTTGAATAACTTGTTTTTTAAAGAAATTATTAATTCTCTATTTGATTGAAGGTGTATTTCCCCTTCCCCCTTGATACTCCTCCCCCACCCCCATCCTTTCCAATGCTTTACTGTTATCATCGTTATGTTGTTGTCTCATGGTGATGGGGATCATTTGTTATATTGTTGTCTCATGGTGATGGGTGATTGTTGTTATAATTGTATCTCTATTATAATAATCATTATTGTAATCTTATTTGACTTCTCTTGCTTTGATAGTTATTGTGTGAATATGTCATTTTTAAAAAGCGCTATTTAAAAAGTATGAGCGCATAAAAAGCACACGTTTGCTGGGTGGAGGAGGAGAGGAGGGAGGTCATTGAAGGTAATATTATCAGTAATGACGAATGCCTAGTATTTTCTAACGTTTTATTCGTGTACCTTTTTTATTATCTAAAGTATAAACGTGAAAGAATGGATGAAACAGTAGGTGAAGTAATTTGTTTGTCCTGACGTTTTATGATTTTCTTTTTTAATTCTTAAAACATTTTTATTTAAATGTGTGTGGACGTGAGCGCGCACGCGCTCAGGTGTGCATGAGTATGTGTGTGCGTGTATATGTATATGTGGTAATTTGTATTTTCAGTGTATTTCCTTATCGATTTTTTCCTCTCTTTTTTTTACTGGTTTAATTTAATGGTAAATGATGCAACAATGTAGTGTCTTAGTATAATCATTACGAAATTTGTTCTTAGATAGATGGCTTGATGAAAAAAAGCAAATGCATTGCTTATTCAATGTACCATCTGGAAATAAAATTTTGACTTGACTTGACTTGACACACACACACACACACACACACACACACGCACACACACACACACACACTTCAGATTTTATCAGTGTATTGGCTTGAATGCCGCCATGCAAAAGAGAATGGAGCACAGGGAGTAGTTGCATGACATGAAGGTACACCTCTTACAACCAGCAGACGATAAAAGATCAGGTATCAAAACGAACGTGAACACAAGAGTATGGCACCAGCCAGAACTTAGAAACGCTGCTGTAACAAGTGCACGATGATTAAAATCAACACTCTTCTACATGTGTTCATCGACATACAAGTTAGTTTCTTGAAAACTATCCGATATCTTCTTGAGGTTGCATTCAAAACAAATTAGGATAAATTATACCTGACAGTAGGAATTGTACCTTTAGTTAGCATTTTAAATTCTCGTTGAATCTTTTGGAATAGTATTTTTCAAGTCTTCATAGGCAGACAGACATAGAGAA
>JAQIHA010001815.1:7500-10439 GCA_028751875.1 Rapana venosa | reverse complement strand
ATATGGGTTTGGGTATATAACAGCTTCTCTCCTCGGGCTCATATCGTTTTGTCCTGCTTTGTCTTTGTCTTTGTTTTCCCTGTCGTCTCCTGTCACTACCCTTATCTTCATTTTCTATCTATCTTCTTTTCCCTTTCGTTGTCGGTCTATAATTTCTATTCCTTTTCTTCTATCTATTATTATTATTTTTCTATCTTTCATTTTTTTCGATATTTCATTAGGTTTGTTTTTTGAATTTGGTTATGATTTTTTTTTTTTCTTTGGACTGGGGGCTGATAGAAAAAAGCCCCCATTGTTTTATTTTTTTTCCTAAATAAAAATATGTTCATTCATTCATTCATTCTTCATTCATTCATCATTCTTTCATTCATTATTCATTCATTCATTCCCACCTCCTCTCTCTCTCTTTCTCCTCTCTCTCTCCTCTTCTTCCCCTTCTCTTCCCTCTCCTCTTCTTAAAGCATTTTTTGTTCTTTTTGTTTTAAAAACGTTTTTCTTTAGAATTGGATGGAAAAAAAAACGTCATTGTATTTAAAACTAGTAGTATGTAGTTTGCCGTCGTGTCCGACAGACCTCCAAAAACAAAGGGAGCAGCTTTTTTTTGGAAAACGGGGCAAAAAATTGATTAAGTGGAGATCCTTCCCCCAAAAAGCACACCTCACTCTCTGGGCCAAAGTGGGCAAAAGGCGTCAGTTTTGGGAGAGTTCTCCAAAGGAAACCCAGCCCCCAAAAGGGCTGAGCACAAAGGGCTGTGCGAGTCAACCCTCCAGTAGAGACTAGTCGATCCTAAAGCAAAGCTTAAAAGGGGAATTCCATAGGGGGAAAGAAACCCCTGATAACACCCTCTCACCTTGCGTTGCCCCCAGCGTCAATCTAATCTATTACACTCTGTAAAAAAAAAAAAAAAAAATTTTTTTTGCTTTTCTATCTCTACTGTCCTCCCATTAACCTCCCCCCCCCCCCCCCCCCACACACCCTTCCCTTTTTCTGCCGCTCTCATCAGAACATTACAGTCTAAAAACTGAGAGAACCTAGAAAACCCGGTGACACTGAAACCCCCAAGTGAAGGACAGACAATAAAAGGAGGAGAGAGAGAGAGGGGGGGGGGGGGGGGGGGGGGGGAGGGAGAAAAGGGGGAGAGAGAGAGAGAGGGAAAAGCAGAGAAAAGGGAAGTAGATGAAATAGAGAAGAGAGAGGGAGAAAGAAAAGAGAAGGGAGAGAGAGATAGAGAGTGATAGAGAGAGGAAGAGAGAAGGAGAGGCTAAGAGGGAGAGAAAGAGAGAGCGAGAAAAGAGAGAGAGGAGAGAGAGTAGAGAGGAGAGAGAGAGAGGAGGAGAGGGAGAAAGAGAAAAGAGCGAGCAAAAGAAAAATAGTTTCAGCAGAAAGGACAGATTTGCAAGTCTTCTCTGACTGTCTAATGGTGTGTTTTGAAGGGGGGGGGGGGGTCTCACAACCAGTTCATTTTAAAGTTGCTGCCTCATCCCGACTGCAATGAAAAAAGGAATCCGTTGCTCCTTTTTTTTTTAAAAAATAAAAAAAAAGAAAATTCCGAAGAAGGTTGGAAACAAGGAGAAGAGTGAGAGAGAGGGGGAGAGGGGGGGGGGGGGATAAAGCAAAGTGAGAGGGGGGTGGGGGTGGGGGGGGGGGGGGGGGGGAGTAAAATTTTTTTAAAAAAATTTTTTGGGGAGAACGTATCCTTGTGTGTGTTTTCATTGTTGAAAGTAAATTTATGTTTGGCATTTTTCACACACACCCTGCATGCCCCTACCCCGCAAAAAGCAAATACACACAACCTTCACACACACACACACACACCGCGCGCGTGCGCGCGCGCACACACATATGCACACACAACCTCCGCCCCCCAAAAAACACACAAAAACACACACAAGCCCAATACCCCCCCCCCCCCCCCCCCCAAACACACAATTACCTCTGAAATAAAAAATTTTACTTGACTTCACAACACATGCTGCGTAAAGCCGTCACCCTGCAAACCCATTCACACACACACCACACACACAAACAAACACACACACACACACACACACACACAAACACACACACCCACCCACACAAACAAAACACATGCAAATAACAAACACAAACACACCCCACACCAAAAGGGAAAATGATAGGGCAATGACAAAAACTAAAACCCGAAACCAACCAACCAACCAACCGACCAACCAACACAGACAGAAACAAAATACACCGAACACTTGTTTAAGACGTGTAAGGGAGACTGCCCACTAACCCCTCCACAAGGAACTGATGACAGCAGAACAAAGCAAACACTCCACCGCCCCCCACCCCCCCCCCCCCCCCCCACACACACACACTCACTAAACACCACTACACCCAGACACTAAACACCACACCACCCAGACACTAAACACCACTACACCCAGGACACTAAACACCACACCACCCAGACACTAAAACACCACTACCCCAGACACTAAACAACCACACCACCCAGACACTAAACACCACTACACCAGACACTAAACACCCACCACCCAGACACTAAACACCACATCACCCAGACACTAAACACCACTACCCCAGACACTAAACACCACTTACACCCAGACACTAAAACCACTACACCCACACACTAAACACCACACCACCCAGACACTAAACACCACTACACCCACACACTAAACACCACACCACCCAGACACTAAACACCAAAACCACCCAGACACTAAACACCACACCACCCAGACACGAAACACCACTACACCCACACACTAAACACCACACCACCCAGACACTAAACACCACACCACCCAGACACTAAACACCACACCACCCAGACACTAAACACCACACCACCCAGACACGAAACAACCACTACACCCAGACACTAAACACCACACCACCAAGACACTAAACACCACCACCACCCAGACACTAAACATCACACCACC
>JAQIHA010001814.1:0-10440 GCA_028751875.1 Rapana venosa | reverse complement strand
CTTGGCGGGGATGACAGTGTCGGGGGTTCTTTTACTGCGATAAAAAATTATTTGAACTCTTTGGATCCCTGATTTACGTCTTGTCCGAAAGACTAGCTGTAGACCATAACTTAAAGACAAATGGAGGGTGTGGTGTGAGTGTGTGTGGGTGTGTGTGTGTGTGTGTGTGTGTGTGTGTGTGTGTTGTGGTGTGTGTGTGTGTGTGTGTGTGTGTGTGTGTGTGTGTGGTGTGTGTGTGGGAGGGGGGGGGGGGGTTAAGCACCAAAACGGGATTCAAACCACCACACACTTCAGACCTGGACGGTTTGCTTCCTAGGCAAGTACATTAGCTCTAGACCACCGACCCACTGCTGACCTCCATATCTGCTGACCTCTGTGTGAGATTGCAGCCTTAGGAGAAAAACAAATAGAGAGAGAATCTGGAATGTGTGGTCAATAGCGCTAAAAAAAAGTTATACACACACACGCCCATGCACGCACGCATGCACGTACACATGCACACGCACGTACACACGCACACACACAAACACACACACAAATGAAAATACGTAACAATAAGAATATAATATCTAAAAACATACACGTCAGCATATCAAAAACAATCAGCAAGTAAGCATTTTCACATACAACAACACACAGCAACATCACAGACTCAGGCAAACTAGTTGTACTAGGTATTTGCTATGCAAACTCAAACATCAAAGAAGTCCATCTACATACCTGTCCATACAGGTAGGTCAACATAGTTGCATGCGCGAAGGTGCAGGTACTGACACACGTAGTTAGAAACTGGTTGGAATGCAGCTACCTTGATGGGGGGTAATCCATCATGAACACAGAATGTCACAATGTGTCAGCCTTTGAACAAGAAAGGGGAAAAAAGACTATACGCTCTCTCTCTCTCTCTCTCTCTCTCCCCTCTCCCCTTCTCTCTCTCTCTCTCATCTCTCTCTCTCTCTCTCTCTCTCTCTCTCTCTTCTTCCTCTCTCTCTCTCTCTCTCTCTCCCTCCCCCTCTCTCTCTCTCTCTCTCTCTCTGTCTCTCTGTCTCTCTGTCTCTGTCTCTCGCAACTGCCTGCATAAGATATTGGTTTAAATAATTAGAATTGGTTAGACGCAAATGGTTACCACACAAGACGTATCAAATGCTGTTACAACCAGACAATTATGGGAAAGAATGCTGCATTTGCAAAGTAAGAGAAATGCTGTTTTACTGGATTTAACATTGTTTGGTTGCAACAGGGTGTTGTGGATGTGAGAAAAAAATCATATGTAAGCAGAGAAGTATGAATATGTTTAATCAAGTGTGGTCAGGAACTATAAGAGATGGTGATATACATTAAACATATACTTCAATTAAGGCTATTTTCGAAAAGAGAAAGACATTTTGTAAATGTGGAAGATATTGTTTTTGTGTTGCCATCATGTAGTCAAAGTTTAATATATCCCCTTCTTAATAACAACGTACATCACTATAGGGCATATGTACATGATCAATTACGTCCCATTTGGAAAAAAAGGTCGAAAATACCAAACATTGTGTGATCATTTGCACCAAAATATTATTGTGTATGCTTTTTCAGAGATGATGATTTTCTCCATTTTTCTCCATTACACAATCCTTTAGTAAAAAACGTGTTTACACATAAAACATAGTACTAGACTAAAGAGGGGAGGGGACCTAATCGAACAATAAAAAATAATGCTACCTTTTTCTGTCTGGAGTTATTGCGACGTTCAGTCATCTCCCCTATCTCTCTTTGTTGACTGCAAACTCAAACACACACACACACACACACACACACACACACACACACACACACACACACTCACACACACACACACACACACACACACACACACGCACACGCAGTCCTATACCTTAAGTTACCATTAAAAGCAATAAAATATTACAGGCAAATGTTGTAACGAAATATATCACGTCAAGGATAAACAATATCAATGGATGTATCAAAAAAGCATTGACAATAGTTATCATTATCTTATAATTACACAATACAGCCATGTAACGTTTCTATGTGCTACTCAGACTGCTTTTGCCCTGTGCAGCACATAGCCACTGGAGCAAGGCCATCAACGTGTTTTGTCATCCACACGTGTATTTTGATTTGTTTGCTATGATAGTGATTTTTTTAAACACGATTTTGACAGATACATTCTCTTATTGACGATTGCTACTTAACATGTGTCTAATGTATGTTGCAGGTACGGATTTGTGTGCTTATCTCATCTGAAAGACTAGCTCCTAGACCCCCACTCATGGTGTAGAATATGGGAACATGTTTGGACTTAGTCAGGAGCTGAATATGTAGCCTTCCATTTTCTAGACAATCCAAAACACGTTAAATCCTGTTCTGCTTTTCGTAAGAGTAGGCCATTGTGTACCGGTGCGAACAGTTGACATTCTTTACAAAAACGCATACACACGGGGACTGGATGTAAAAAGCACATAAGGGCTTATTCCATTATCCTCGATATAAATAGATTACCTGAAAACATAGCCATGCTCATAGGGACCCAACAAAAACTTTCCTCTATCGCAAAAACTTCAATAGAAATCAGCAATACGTCAGTTCCTTTGTCCAACTCTGTGAAGTATTTAGGAGTAGTTCTTGACAACAAACTCTCTATGAAAAAATTAATCACCCAGACCTGCCAGTCTTGCTACTATCAATTACGGCGCATAAGCGCGATTCGCAAGTATCTGTCCACTGGTGCAACTTCCAAGCTTGTCACATCTCATTCTTTCACGTTTAGACTACTGTAATTCTCTTTTGGCTGGCCTACCAGCATCATCTATCCACTCTCTTCAACGCATACAAAACTCTGCAGCTCGACTGGTCCTAAGAAAGAAAAAATCTGAACACATCACTCCTCTTCTGCGATCTCTTCACTGGCTGCCTGTCTTACAAAGACTGGAGTATAAAATCAATACCCTCTGTTTCAAATGTCTCCAAAAATCTGCACCCTCTTATCTCTGTAACTGTCTTCATCTGTACACTCCATCCCGTTCCCTTCGTTCAGCCGCAGATACTTTGTGCTTTCGAACACCCAGATTCAAACAAACCACTGTAGGCCGTCGCTCCTTCTCTGTTTCTGGTCCATCCACCTGGAATGACCTCCCTCTTTCACTTCGCCAAAAGCCTTCACTTGATACCTTCAAATCCAGCCTCAAAACACACTTATTTCCTACCTGAGACTTCCCCCCCAAATATCTGTCCCTAATTTTCAACAGAATCATTCACCTTCTAAGTGTTGTTCCGAGTGTGTGTAAGTGTGTGTGTGTGTGTGTGTGTGTGTGTGTGTGTGTGTGTGTGTGTGTGTGTGTGTGTGTGTGTGTGTGTGGTGTGTGTGTGTGTGTATGTGTATGTGCGTGTGTGTGCGTGCATGCGTGCATACGTGCGCGCGCATGGTTTTTGAAATCTGTTGTTCATTATGTTTAAGGAGAGTTGCATGCCTGTAAATGATTGAGTGCAAACGCTTTGATTTGTTTGTTTTTTTACAAGATTCAGCGCTATATAAATTCCATATATTGTTATTATTATTATCATTATTATTATTATTATTATTATTATCATTATCATTATTATTATTTTTTTTTTTTAAATTATTATTATTATGGCATTCATTCAGGAACTGACAGTGGACCACACACCAAGCTGGCATAATATTGTGAAATGTTCTCAGACAGTATGTGTCGCTATGGGTGCTAGGCATGTTTAAATACAACAAACATAATTCTCGTGTATATCGTATGATTGCATTTTTCTCAATGTCGGGTATGATTGTGGTGAGAAAAGCAATAGAAAAAAAACCCTGACATTGTCTTACATTGTGATAACATTTTTATAACATGAGAGAGAGAGAGACAGAGTGGCACACAGAGCGAGAGAGACAGGGAGAGAGAGCAAGAGAGAGAGATGAGAGAGAGAGAGAGAGAGAGAGAGAGAGAGAGGAGAGAGAGAGAGAGAGAGAGAGAGAGAGAGGAGAGAGAGAGAGAGAGAGAGAGAGAGACAGAGACAGAGATAGAGACAGAGAGCGAGAATTTGTTATACATAAGGAATAAGTAGCTTATATTTTTTGTGTTACTGATTTCTAAGGTGAACAAATGATGAGATTCTGTGTATGTGATCGTTTAACCCCCATTAAGATAGCTGCATTTCATCTTGGGGAAAGGTGTCTTAACACAATACCTGTGTGCACGTGTTTTGAAATGTTGTCATCCGTTCCTCCTTGCACAAGAGTGTCTACTCTTCCAAAGAGCTGAACGGGTTTTAACTGCTGTGTGTGCATTATGTGTGTGCACGATGTGTGTGCATTGTGTGTGTGAACGATGTGTATACATGATGTGTGTGCATGATGCGTGCACGATGTGTGTGCACGATGTGTGTGCATGATGTGTGTGCATGATGTGTGTGCATGATGTGTGTGCATGATGCGTGCACGATGTGTGTGCACGATGTGTGTGCATGATGTGTGTGCATGATGTGTGTGCATGATGTGTGTGCATGATGTGTGTGCACGATGTGTGTGCATGATGTGTGTGCATGATGTGTGTGCATGATGTGTGTGCACGATGTGTGTGCATGATGTGTGTGCATGATGTGTGTGCACGATGTGTGTGCATGATGTGTGTGCACGATGTGTGTGCATGATGTGTGTGCATGATGTGTGGTCACGTGTGGTCTGTGTATATACGCATACCGTCACTTTGGAATCGAAATCTCATCTGAGGGACTTTCTGTGGAGTGGAGTGGGTGCTGGTGATATCTCCAGGGGTAAAAATAATCCTTAACAGACGTGGTGGCTCAAACCCGGGCCATCTGGTTAAGAGTTCAACCCTCTGACCACTAAGCTGTCCTGCTCCTTTTTATGTCTATTACTTATCTTAGATGTTTATGATAAAATGGGGATAATCAGCTGTGTAGCATGTGTTTATTATTTATTTATTTACTTATTGTATTTAATATATCTATATATCTATTTTTTTTATCTACGTGTTCTTATATTCCGAGGATGATGGAATAGGCGGTCATGTGGTTTTTCTCATCCGATCCTCGTGTATGTTCATTTTCGTACGTTTCGTCATCCGTTTCCACGGGCACACAATGGCCTAATCTTCTGAAAAGTCGGATGGGTTTTAACGTGTGCATAAGATGTCATGCGTGCGTTTACACACGGGAACTTGGTTTATAGACTCATTCAAAGAACTTTTGGGGAAAGTGGAGTCGGCACTGATGTTAACTCCAGTGAAGAAAAACCAACTTGAACGAGATTCGAATCGGTTCAGAAAATCACGAACACATCACTCTAACCACCAGGCTATAGGCGTGTGTGTGTGTGTGTGTGTGTGTGTGTGTGTGGGGTGTGTGTGTGTGTGTTGTGTGTGGTGGTGTGTGTGTGTTGTGTGTGTGTGTTTTGGTGTGTGTGTGTGTGTGGTGTGTTGTGTGTGTGTGTGTGTGTGTGTGTGGGCGTGTGCGTGCGTGTGTGCGCGCGCGTGTTTGTTCATTGTTATGCTGAATATGTCAGAATAAGCGTCCATATGCCTTTTTACATCCAGTCCCCGTGTATATATAAGTTTGAAATTTTTTGCATCCCGTTCCCACCGGCACACATGGCCTACTCTTGAAAAAGCGGAAAGGGGTTTGAATGTGCGCGAAAGATGCTTTGCATGCATTTGCACACAATACCTCGGTTTTTTGTCTCATCAGAAGGATATGTGTGTGTGTGTGTGGGGTGTGTGTGTGTGTGTGTGTGTGTGTGTGTGTGTGTGTGTGTGTGTGGTGTGGTGTGTGTGTGTGTGTGTGGTGTGTGTGTGTGTGTGTGTGTGTGTGTCTGTGTGTGTGCATGATGTTTGTCGGGATGGTTTGTGGGTGCGCGTGTGTTTTTTTGCTGGGCGTGTGTGTATCTGTGTTGTTGTTGTTGTTGTTGACTTCAATTTTACGTCTGTTCACTTTTATTGAATTAGACGTCCCCCCCCCTCAAAAAAAAAAAAAACAAAACCAAAAAAACCCCAAACAAACCCGGGGATTGTGATGGGGTGTTAAAAAAAAAATAATCTAGAAAAAAAAACTTGCAATGCAACAGGAATTTGAAAAACATCAACAAAAAAACAAACAAACAAAAAACAAGTCATTAACGTTAATGGTAACTAACAAATGTCTTTTGGGACTGTGATAAAGACCTTTCATAATTTCAAATGCCAGTTTTAAATTACTGATTATGTTGGTGAGGGAGTTTTCAGAAAAATGGGGGATGAAAGGTTTTAACCCCCTGGGGAGTCAAAAAGTATATGAGTATTAGTGATATTCTACCCACACAGGCATTTACCATGGGTTTTCTGTATTTGGTTATCAATGCATTTAGTTTCATTCTATAGAATAAAGTATTAATTCTCCTTGGGCGTAAAAACACTTGTACTAACTTCTCAATGGTTCCCCACTGTTTAGTTTTTTGGTATTGATTGCAATTCAAGTTGAAAGTCTCTCATTTTTCTAAATTACTGTCAGTGACCTTTCTCCATGATTTTTGTTCTAGTAAGCTATACCCTTCTTGTAAGGATAAAGGCAAATGCAATTCTAGTATTTCTGTGTATGCGTGTGTGTGTGTGCGTGCGCGTGCGTGTGTGTATGTGTGTGTGTCTGTGTGTGTGCGTGCGCGCGCGTGCGTTTGGTAATATGTCCCTTACTAAGTGTTTCCCCATTCCAAATCATCTCTCTCTCTCTTAGTCTCCTTCTCTTTGAGGTCTTCAATCACCCCTGAAGTTAAACAAATGTATATAAAGAATATTAATTCATGCAATAACGATAAAAGACTTGTTTTAAAGCAATCATCTTTATTGGAAAACACATGAATACAAATGGGTTTTTACAGGCACCATTTCTAAAACTTAGCTCCTTTCCTTGCAAGGACTAACAGCTTTCAAAAGTGACACACATCCAAGCAGTTTACTGGCATCATGATAACTCTAGTCAGTCTTGTAAAACACGCTAAAACATAAAGAACACAATAATAACACTGGCAAAAAAAATTCAAAGAACGTATTATATACGCTACATCTCTTACAGCTTCTGATAAACCAGGTATAGCATGGTACACAATTGCTAAAGAGAATAAGCGTCTGTACACTGAATTATCGATTTAAAACAAAAATGATAAAACGACAGGTTAATAGGTACTTTGAATGTGTTAATTGTGTTAAAAATACACCTAACATCACACATTTACACACGCACGCACGCACGCACGTACACATGCCAGCGCGAGCACAGAAACACACACACACACACACACACACACACACACACACACACACACACACACACATACACCATCTTGGACACTTGTTAAAACACGTTTCGTTTTCCGTGAATGAAAGTCAATGTGTGCCGGGGGCATTGCATGGCAGCGTTTTTTAAAGCTGCAAAACACCTGGACCAGGTGTAAAAAGCCGTATGAATGTTTGTTTCATTATCTTCGAAATAAAAGAATGAAAGAAAGTTCAAAAATATAAAATAAACTCTCTCTCTCTCTCTCTTCTCCTCTCTCTCTCTCTTTTCTCTCCTCTCTCTCTTCTCTCTCTCATCTCTCTCTCTCTCTCTCTCCTCTCTCCTCTCTCTCTTCTCTTCTCTCTCTCTCTTCTCTCTCTCATCTCATCTCTCATCTTCTCTTCACTCCACCACCTTGACTTCTTTCTCTCTTCTCTCTCTTTCTTCAGTAGCATGTACTGACAAACATGGAACATTTTTATCCAACTGATTTTTGCGCTGAAAAGTAACTTTTAACTTAATTGCTAGTACATGAGTTCGTCATATTTTCAAAGTCATGTACTTCATTCATGGGTTAAGAAAATGGGCTGTGCTGTTCCCTGAATCCTTTTACTCATAAATGTTGTGGTGACAATTAAAATATACACTATTTATGGCTGATGGATTTTAATTATTTTGAAAAATAGTCAAAAAACAGAAAAACCAACACATAGCATCAAAACAATAATTTGGAGAAGTAAACAACATTAAGACTTCAACATCAGCAAATTTGACAACATGGATGTTCATGCCAGAGTGTTATTTAAACCTGCCTTTTTTAAGCGAGCATACAATATGTTTAGGGAAAAATAATCCGGAAACTCAGTAAAAATAGAATAAAAACACATATATAGCATATTTAATTTCGTTTTGCTGTCCGTTCACAATATTTCACTGTAGGCATGACATGGAAGCACATGAATTAATGCATATCAAAACAGTCTCTCTATTATTGTTGTTGTGTTGTTGCTATTGCCGCAAGAAGGATGTCACCTACGCTTTGTACTAGGTTGTCATTGTTGTTTGTCAATGTTTTCAGCTGCATCTTGTACGGTCTGTTCACATATGTTATTTTATCAGTTTTGTGTGGTACTACCTGTGTTTGAATAAACTGGATGTTCCACTGAACGTTGTTCTGCAGTCTGTATACTGTGGCCACTGTCTTTGTGGGTTGACATGTGTTTTCTTAACTGACTTTTGTTTGCACATCCCTGATCACAGATTGGGCATTTATGTGGCCACTGGTTTGTGTGAAGGAACGTGTGTTTCTTTAAACTTCCTTTCTGGGAAAACATCTTTCCACAGAACGTACAAGTGTATGGCTTTTCCCCTGTGTGGGTTCTGATGTGCCTTTCTAAATGCTGTTTTGTGGTGAACACGTTATCACAATATTGACAATTGTAGCGTCCTTTTTCAGTGTGCAGTCGTGTGTGCAGTTTTAGGTATCTTTTGTGCTTGAATGCTTTTTCACAATGTGGACACTTGTATTTTTTTCCTTCTGTGTGTACATCCATGTGTTGTTTTAAATAACGTTTTCTACTGAAGATTTTTTCACATGTGTTACACTGGTAAGATTTCCCCACTGCACCTACAGCAGTTCCCTTATTCTGAGGTGTGTCACTGCTGGTACTGTGAAGCTGTCCTGTAGTGCCAGCCATAGTGTCCATGTTCCCAGTGAAGTTAGAGTTGTGTTGAGTCACATCAGTGTTGTAGGCATCGGTGTTATGAGGGTG
Organism: Rapana venosa; assembly: GCA_028751875.1. Classification (NCBI taxonomy): domain Eukaryota; kingdom Metazoa; phylum Mollusca; class Gastropoda; order Neogastropoda; family Muricidae; genus Rapana; species Rapana venosa. The sequence goes on along the minus strand of JAQIHA010001814.1, from coordinate 1,381 downwards.
ACTCATATTCCCAGACACAGAGGGTGTTTTCTGTGCTGTGTGTATTACCATTGGACTGTGGACAGCAGTGCTTTGTTCAGTACCTTCTCCACTGTCACGATTTGTTCCCAGGTTTACCTGCCTTGTATTGTCTGATGTCTGACTGGTTGTTGTACACGTTTTACAGAGGTACGACTTTAATCCTGATTGAACTAACAGATGCTGTTTATAGGAAAATTTAGAAATAAAAATATCACCACACTGTGTGCAGCAACGTTGAATGGTTTGATCTGGCACTGTCTGTGTCACTTTACTTTCGGCTGAGTCACAGTCAGCTTTTGTCCTCTTAAAACACTGGCAGTACCCAGTGGTTTCCAGCATGCACTGACTGTTCTCACTGTGTCCAGCTGTCTGTTCTTGGAATCCACTTGTCTCAGGCACATCTAGGGCATGTTCATGTTCAGTCACAGCATCTCTGTTGACAGCTGTGTTGATCTGTGCTGAAGAATCCTCTGTCTTCATTTCTGCACTGCTGCCTTGTCCTGGTACATCTTTGTAAACAGAAGGCACCTGCAAAACAAAAGGCTATAATGCTTGCTAGGATTGGAGTGACAGGATTGTGTTTTGTTCTATACATGTTTGGATAATTCTAAAGTGTCTCTCGTTTATTTCAAAGTAAGTAATATGTATATATTTAATGTTTTGTGCCTACTCCTCTTTCATAGATTCAATGCATGATACTAAACCATTATTAGCATAGGCGGCAAGGTAGCTTAGTGATTAGACTTGTGTGCATGTGCTGGAAATCTGCTGACCAAGGTTCAAACCCTATTTGAAGTGACTTTTACTCCTAGAATGCTGACTCAATCCTGCTCCCTCCCCCTCACACACACACACACACACACACACACACACACACACACACACACACACACACAAACACACACACACACACACACACACACACACACACACACACACACACACACACACACAAATAAAGTCATTTGCACGATACTATAAACCGAAGAGCAATGTGTCAATTCTGGCATAATAGGACAAGTTAGGAGCTGTTCCATTTTTCATTTGTAGACCATAATGTGCATTAGGTAAAGGGTGACATTATGCACTGGACTGCATACACAAAAGGATGGGGTAAAAAGCGCATGAGTGCCCAATCCATTATGCCTAGTAATTACAGTGACATATTCGTGATCTGCTGAATCCGGTTTGATTCTTGTTCGAGATGATTTTTCCTCTGGAGTTAACTTCAGGGCCGATGCAAATACCCCTAAAAGTCTTTTGGATGAGACTATTAACCAAGATACCGTGTTCGAACGCACGCAGAACATCTTGCGCACATGTTAAAGTCCGTTCGGCCATTTCAAAGAGTAGGCACTGT
>JAQIHA010001813.1:0-10449 GCA_028751875.1 Rapana venosa | reverse complement strand
AGCGGTGTGGTATGGGGAACACGCCAGAAAACCCGGGTGACGTTTGCAGCAAATAAACCTCGCTATCCTTACATACACTGCACACTTTAAACCCAAACCTGGGTACATTTAAATGGTGTGGGGTGGTGGTCTTCAAGTATAGTCTCTTCACAACAGTGATATTAGACAAACATGTGGAGTGCCTGGGTACATGCATGCCTGTGTTCAAGTGTTTACATGCAGAAATGCGCTGAAGCACTTATTTGTAGCAATAGGTATATAGTATGTAAGTACACCCGTGCCTGGTGTGATTGTGTGTTTGTGTGTGTGTGTGTGGGGGGGGGGGGTAATTATTATGCATGCTGCTACTGAATTATTTTTGTTGTCACCACATTATTATTGTCATCGCTTATTGTTTAACTGTTCCCCTTTCCTGTTCTCGTTTTGATTTTGGTCTACAGTTTTGTGATTGGTTTTTCTTGTTTTGTTGTTTTACCTGTGGATAAACTTAGAATGCATAAAGTCGCCTTTTGAATTTTTTTTTTCATTCTCTTCCTCCGTTTTCATTGTTGTATGTTACTTTATAGACAATACTAACACCACCTACACAAGTAACAACATAAACTACACTCCCCCCCCCCCCACCTCCCCCAACACCTCTCCTCATTTCTCCCACAGGCGTTGTTCGGAGGCAACCCGGACACCGTCACCGTCTTCGGGGAGTCTGCCGGCGCCGGCAGCATGGGTTCCCCCTGCCGAGCCCTAGCTACACCCGGGCTGTTCCGGAGAGGCGTGCTGCAGAGAGGAGCCCCGCTGCTGGCCGCCTGGGGGTCATCAGGCACCCCGCTGCTGGCCGCCTGGAGGTCATCAGGCACCCCGCTGCCGCCTGGGGGTCATCAGGCACCCCGCTGCCGCCTGGGGGTCATCAGGCACCCCGCTGCCGCCTGGGGGTCATCAGGCACCCCGCTGCCGCCTGGAGGTCAACAAGCACCCCTTCCCCTCTCCTGGCTGCGGGGAGGACCGGGTGTTCCAGCCCCTCCTGCTGTCCCTGGCGGGCAGGCTGGGGTCCAGGGTGGCGCAGAGGTGTGGGGGGGGGGGGGGAGGAGGAGGAGGGGGCATGAGCGGGTGGTGGAGGGCCTGCTGAGGAGGCTGCTGCCCGCTGAGGAGGTTGTGCAGGTCTCCTCCTCCATGCTGCTCAACGATCAGGGCCAGCTGGACTACTTCCATATACACCTGGGTAAGGTTTAGGGGTTGGGGATGGTGGGGGGCTTTGTGTGTGTGTGTGTGTGTGTGTGTTTTGTTGTCGTTTTGTTCTTGTTGTTGTTTGTTGTTGTTGGTATCATTATTACTGTTCTTGGTATTGTTATATTGCTGCTGTGTTTTCCTCTGACGTCGGAGTATAGATGCCTATATGGCGAGGTCTTTGATATCATCATCATTCATATCATCATCATTCATCATCATCTTCTTTCTTCTTCTTCTTTTTCTTCTTCTTCTTCTTCTTCTTCTTTTCTTTTCTCGTTGGTCAATTTGAAACAAAAAATGGCGGGCCCCAAACACAAGGCCTTTCAGAAAATGGTTTTCTGGAAGAAAAAAAGGAAGGGAAACCCCGGGCCCCCAATCCCTAGTGTTGCACTGTGTGCAGGGGTGGAAACCAGGGCCCGAGGCCCTGTTTACGAATTTAAACGCCAGGCCGGGATCCCCAACCCCAGTTTTGACGCCTGGTCCCCAAAGGGGCCCAGTTTTTGACGTGGTCCCCAAAGGGGGCCCGGGTGTTGACGCGGGGGTCCCCAAAGGGGCCCAGTGTGACGCCGGCCCCTGATGAAAAAAGGCCCCCAGTGTTGACGCCTTTCCCCTGGGGGCCAAGGCCCGTTTTGGGACGCCAGGGCCCTGGTCCCCCAAGGCCCAAGTGTTGACCCCCGGGCCCCTTTGGTCCCCAACCCCCCCAGTTTTTGACGCCGGGCCCCCGGGTTCCCCAAGGGCCATTTTGTTGCGCCAGGCCCTGGTCCCCAAGGGCCCCAGTTCTGATGAGGACGACGGTGGGGGGACTTTCTTTGTTCCCATGCTCACCGAGGGCCCAAAGGGAATGGGTCATAAGTGTGTGTGTGGGGGTATTTCTTTGTGTTTAGTTTTAGATGTGTTTATGACTGAAAAAAGGGTTTTTGGAAAATTGGGGTTATCATGGTGTGTATGAAACTGTAAACCCCCAAATTTCCCCCAGTTCTTTCACCAGCTTCTAAAACTGACTCTAAATCAAAACCTTTTTTCTGCTCTTCCACTTTCCACTTCTTTACCTTCGCCTTCATCTTTTCCATGCAGTTTTTCCTAATTCCCCACAGTTATCTTTCAACCTCTCTGCTCCTTTTTAATACCCTTCCATGTGCTTGTTCAAAGGTGAAAATCTGTTGCCCGGGGAAAGGAAAAGCTGATCTCATTTCTGATTTCTTCTCTGAAAAAAACTTTAAAATTAACATTTTCTCACAAAAACCCTGGTTTAAAAACCACACGGTCATGAACCGAAAATAAAACTGACACCCCCCTGGTTTTTTAAAAAATCTTTCTCTTCCCCGACCCTCCCGGGAGGGGGGCTTTCCCAAATTGTTTTATAAAAGATACACTCAAACCCTGCTCTTTCTTTCTGTCATCCCTTTTTTTCCACCTGAATCTTTCAAAGGGTTTTTAAAATTAAAACTTAAACCACCTGGCCATCTATTTTTTTCTGCGGTCTTTACCTTTCCCCTCCAACCCTTTAAGGAATAATTGCTTTCTTCCTTTTCCTTCAAAAAGTTTCGGGCCCTCAGGGTTCACTACAGTTCTCTCTCAAAAAGCTCATCATTCTCGGTGACTTTAACTTCCTTTTTAAAAAAACCAGTTTCTTTAAAGGCCCAAACGTCTTTCTTTTCTTTTTTAAAAAACCACTCTTTTTTCTCGTTTGGTAACCGAAGCAACCCCAGATCAGGAAATTTTAAAATGGCAAATTACTGTTTTTTCCCCAAGATCTACCCACAAATTTTGTATCGATGAATTTACTTTCTGATCTTTCCCGCTGTTCTTTTCTTTTTAAACTTTCCCAAAAGCTATCAGAAAAAAAAAAGTTTTGTCCCCTGTCGAAACCCTTCAAGGCCATAGAATTAAAATTCTTCCTCTTCCAAGCGGGAAAAGCCTATCAAAACCTCTGACAACAATCCCCCCTCTAAACACTCCCATTGATTTTTTCAGCCAAACTTTTTGGGTTTGAAATGCATCCCATGAGAAAATAAAAAAAGGAAAGTAATAAGCACCCTCTTTCAAAAATAAGAAAACAAAGTCAAATCTGTAATTTTCTTTCAAAAAAAAAAAACAAAGTATTACTTTCCCAAAGTTTTTGATCCCCGTCTTGAAATCCCCTCTTTTCCCTCACATTATTTCTTTTTGGGAAATCTGTGAAGGCAAGCCCTCTGCCTTCCTTAAACCACTCTGAACTCCCTTCTATTTTTTTTGGAAATTCTTTTTGAAAAAGCCCTAACATTCGCCCCAAATTTGATCGGGACCCCTTTTCCACCCTTGTACTTTGATCCCCAAAATTCTCTGGCACCCCTTCCTTTTTCTTTCTTTCCGTAAAGTGAGAAAAAAAATCAAAACAATTCTAAAAAGATTTGATTTAAAAATCATGTGACCCGATCCCTCCCCTGCTCTTTTTTCCCAACGTCCCTTTACCCAACTCTTACCCGCCTTCACGAAAATAGTAAAAAACATCTTTGTTTCAGGAAATGTTCCATCAGTCTCAAAACGGCTATAGTCCCCCTTTCTACCCCAAAAAGATGCCCTTTTTAACCCTAACTTCTGAAGAATTTTGGGAACCTGTTTCCAACCCTACCTTTATTTCTGAAGTCCTTGAAAAAGTAGTTCTAAAAAACGCTCAACAACCACCTTCTCTCCAAAAAATTTCCCTGAGTTTCAGTTGCCTATCGCGTCAACCCCAGCACTAAAATCCCCCTTTTGGACACATTTTAAAACCCGCCTTTTACTCGCTTCGACTCGGGAAAAAATCCCCCTTCTCACTCTACTGGACTTATCACCCAGCCTTCGAATACTATAGACCATCAATTTCTTCTCTCCCGTTTTAAAAAAAACCGTTGGGTTTGTTACTGGCACACCCCTCCCCGGGTTTTAAATTTAATACCTTATGCCCAAATCCAGTCAGTTGCAAAAAAACCAAGTTTAAAATTCAATACCTCCCAAAAACGGGGAATTGCGGGGGTCCCCCGGGGGAAAAGTTCTGGCCCTGTTTTTTTCCCAATCTTAATACGGGCCCACTGTACATAAAAGGGAAAACCTTCATAAATAAAACCCATAATTTTTTCGCAGTTTGACTTCAGATTCAAGCAGTGTTATTTCCGGGGAAAATCGGGCCTTCTACCTGACAAATAGGCCCGCTGCTTTGAAGATACTCAAAACTGGATGACACAGAAAAAATTTACAGCAAAATTTGCAGATAAAATCGAAGCCATGCTTGTGGGGACCAAAACACAAACTCTCTTCCTTTTACAACAGCTTAAACCAAAATTCGGAAATTTCCCATCAGTCCCTTATCCCTGCTGTGAGTATTTTTGGGTTTTGTTATCGATAACACACTCTTTATGAAAAAAACCCATCCCCAGCCCTTTTCGGTCGTGCTACTATCAATTAGGCGTATTAGGAAATTTCGGAAGTATCTGTCCACGGGATGAAACCCCAAATTGTAAATTCTCTCATTCTTTCCGTCTGGACTTTTGGTTTTCTCCTTTGTCTGGTCTGCCAGAAACCCTTTTACCCATTCCTTCAACCGTATAAAAAACCCCGCAGTTTCGACTAGTTCTCAGAAAGAAAAAAATCTGGGGCACTTTAACCTCTTTTTGGCGTTTCCCCCACTGGCTCCCTTTTTGTGCCACAGAGAGTAAAAATTTAAGATCAGTACCCTCTGTTACAAAAAGTCTCCACAAAATGCACCCCCTACCCCTGTGAATGTCTTAACCTGTACACTCCTTCACTTCCCCCCGCTCTGCTGCCGATCCCTTTCGCCTACGAATACCCAGATTTTAAAACCAAACCCCTGTTGGCCGGGGCCCCTCTTTCTCTATTTCGGGTCAATTTTCCCGGAATTAGCTCCCTCTTTTCTCTTTTGCCAGAAAACCCGTTATGACACATTTAAAACACTCAAGACATTTTATTTCAATACCCTCCCGTTTCATATCAGAGGTATTTCCCCCCTTCCTTTAAAAAATGTCCCATCCCCTACTAAAATATTTCGACCCCGTGTGAGTGTGGTTTTGCTTTTGAAAAACATTTGATATTGAAATTTTATTTAATTTGGAAATTTGGGCTGCACGCACCCATGTTTGTAAATCTGGTTTTTTTTTAAAAAATATTGATTATTTATCATTGATTGGAAAGACTGTGTAAGTTTTTGGGTTTAATGCTGCGTTTGGGGGTTTTTCTTTGAAAATATAGCGCTGTATAAATTCCAATTTTTGTTGTTATTATTATTATTTATTGTTGTTGTTGTTGTTTTTATTTTTATTATTGTTATTGTTATTATTTTTATTATTAAATTTTTATTATTTTTTTTAAGAGTGCAAAAGTGGTTTATTTTTTTTTCCGTTTTTAGTTTCTCATCAGCGTCAAACCCTGTGCCCCCCCGTCACTCTATGTCTTGTTTTTCTGGGGTTTTGTCTTGTTCTGTCTCTCTCGCTGGGCTGTCTGTCTGTCTCGGGGTTTTGTGTGTGGGGTGTTGTGTGTTTTGTTTGTGTGTGGGGGTAGGGGGGGAACGGTGTTGGGTTTAAAAAATTTATTATTTTTATTTTTTTTTTTTTTTTTTTTTTGTTTTTTTTCTCATTCTCATTTGTTTCTTTGTTGTTGTTTTTTCTTTTTGTTTTGTTTGTCTGGGTTTTGGGGGGGGTTTTTTTGTCTGTTTTTTTTTTTGTTGTTGTTTTTTTAAAAATTTTTTTTTTTTTGTTTTGTTTTTTGGGTTTTTTGGTGTGTTGTTTTTTTTTTTTTTGGGGGTTGGGGGGGGGGGGGGCGTTTTTTGGGGGTTTTTTTTGTCGTTTGCTCGTCCGGAGTTGTTTGTTTTTTTTGTTTGTTGTTTGTTTTTTTGTTTTTTTTTTTTCTCTTTTCTTTTAAAAAAAGTTTTTTCCCTTTTTTTTACTGTTTGAAAAATTTTGGGTACTGAGGGGATTTTCAAAGTGACCCCAAGGGCGGGGAAATTTGGTGTAAAAAAGCACATGAGTACTTAATCATTATCCCGAAAAAAAAAAATTGTTTCTATTATTACAATTTTGGGAGATGTTCTTTTTTTGATTTTTTGGCTTTTTTCCCCCCCTTTATTAAGTGAGTGTATGGGTATTGCAAATTTTTTTATTTTCATGACATTAAATTTTCTTGAGTATAATTTTAAAAAATGTTTGTGTTGATCGTTTTGTGCTAATGTGGTTATTACCTATTTTTGTTTTTCCCCGAATTCCCCCCCCCCCCCCCCCCCCCCCCCCCCCCCCCCCCCCCCCCCCCCCCCCCCCCCCCCCCCCCCCCCCCCCCCCCCCCCCCCCCCCCCCCCCCCCCCCCCCCCCCCCCCCCCCCCCCCCCCCCCCCCCCCCCCCTTCCCCCCCAAAAACCCCCCCCCCCCCCCCCCCCAAAACAAACCCCAAAATTTAACAACCAAAAATTTTTTTATTTTCATCCCCTTTTTTTCTTTTTGTTGGGTTTGTTTTCTTTTTTTTTTTTTTTTTTTTGTTTGGGTTGGGGTTTTTTTTTCTTTTGGTTTTTGGTTTTTAAAAAGGGTTTTTTTGGGGGGGGTGGGGGGGTTGGGGGGGGGTTAAAAATTTTGGGTTTTTCTTTTAAAAATTTCTTTGTTTTTGTTTTTTTAAAATTTTTTTCCCTTTGTTTTTATTGTGAACCCGTTAAGGATTTTATTTTTTTAAAATTTTTCCCCAAAAGGGGGGGCTTTCCTTTTAAAAAGACCCTATTTCTTTTTCTTTTTTTTGGAAATAAAACCAAATTTTTCATTGTTTTTGATTTTTTATCTTTTGATTTTAGGTTTGGGTTTGGGAATTCTTGGCTTGGGGCCCCCTTTTTAAGTTTTTGGGGGTTTTTTTTCTCCTTTTTTTTTTTCCTCTGTTGGTTTGGGTTTTTCTTTCTTTTGTTTTTTTTTTTTTTTTTTTTTTTTTATTTTTTTTCTTTTTTTCTTTCAGGGGGGGGGGGGTTTTTTCTTTGGGGGGGGGGGGGGTCGGGGGGGGGGGGGGGGAACAAAATTGGGGGGGGGGGGGGGGAAGGGGGAAATTAGGGGGGTTGGGGGGGTTTTGGGGTTTTTCCCATTTTAGCGAAAATTTGGGGTTTTTAATTGTGTTTTAAGGGGGGGCGGGGGATAGTCCTTTTCGGGGAGATTTTAAGACCCTTTTAAACCCGAAAAAGGGCCCGTTGTGGGAAACGGGCCCCCCCCCCCCCCCCCCCCCCCCCAGACCCCCTTCCCCTTGCCCCCAAAACGTTTAAAATTATCTTTCCTTTTTCTTTTTCCGGGCCCCTTTTCGAAAGGAGGTTAAAGGCCAAATTGTGTGCCGGTGGGAAAAAGATGACAAAAAATTTGGGAAAAAACCCCATTTCACAAAGGGGAAAAAGATGTAAAAAAGCACATTGGGGGCTTATTTTCCCTAAACCTCGGAAAATAAAAGAATTCTTTAAAAAAATATAAAATAAAATAAAAAAATGAATAAGTCAGGGGCCCAAAGGGATCCAAATTCGGCGGGGAAGAATTTATTTCTTTGAATTTCCCCGGGGAAAAAAGGTCAGAAGAATGGGCCCAGAAGGGAAAAAACAGACAAAGAAGGGGGTGACCCCGGGGGGCGGAAAAGGGAAAAAGGCGACAAAAGAGAGGGAAAAAGGGAAAAAAGGGGGAAAATTCCCAGCATAGAAATTTTCCCGGGTGGTGGGGGTGCTTTTCTAATGATGGTTTTCCCCGGGAAACCCCCCAGGGGACCTATCCCCGTCTTCCCCCAAAAAAGGGTAGTTCCTTCTTTAGGGTGAAATTTTGGGGAGCAGAAGACAAAAATGGATTCGTCTTTCACTGTCTGTTGTCTGTCTTCCCGGCCCCTCGTTTTCCGTTTGGGTATTAAGGTTGGTTTATGATGATGACGATGTTTATGTGATTTTACCCTGATTTACGATGGGCGATTTTCGATGATGTTTATGATTGGGTGATGGATGATGATGTTTATGATGTGATTTATTACGATGATGATGATGGGCGACGACGATGTTTAAAGACGATGATGACGTTTATGATGAAAATGAGACGGGCGACGATGTTGGGTGACAATTTATTTACGACGATGATGATAAAGGGTGACGACTTTCTACTTCTACTGGATGGGGGTCAGAGGTTTAAAGCGCCTGTCTAGAAAGCGAAAAGGGCCGGGTCTAAAATGTTTCGGCGGTTCGTACCCCGGGTTTTGGGATTTATTTCATCATCATGACGTATAATTTGAAACGAATATAATCTAAAATGAGTGTTGATGGGATCGCATACTGTTTTGGGAATTATATATTGGATATTATCTCTGAAATACACCCACACACACTCTCTCTCTGTCTCTCTGTCTCTTTCTCACCTTTTATCGTCTCGCTTATAGTTATAGTGTATCCTGATGAAGGATTCATATTTTATATTTTCAATACTTTATTGGACTTGCCTCTGTACATAAGTTTTAATGAGTGCCCTATTTCAAATTTATAGTTATGTGTAACAAGTATGTGTACCATTTGACATTGTGTAGATGTTTATCTTTATGACTTATTAAGTTTGGTTGTGTTATTTTTCTTGGCTCTGTTGTTGTTCTTGTTGTTGTTGTTTGTCTGTTTTTTCTCTTTTTTCTCTTCTTCTGTTGGTTTGGTTTTTCTTTCTCTTTTGTTTGTTTGTTTGTTTTGGTTAGGGTTTTTTGGGGGGGTGGGGGTGGGGGGTGGGTATTTTAGGGTTTTCTTTTATTTGCTTGCTTTGGGGGGGGGGGGGGGTTGTTGTTGGGGGGGGGAGCTGTTTTGAAAAGGGTTATTTCCCCTTGTTTTTATTGTGAGACTGTATAAGTATTGGGTTATTATTATTAAGATGTATCCCTAACGGGCGGGACTGGATGTAAAAAAGCACATATGTGCTTATTCATTATCCTCGAAATAAAAGAATTTGTCATTGTCATTGTCATTGTCATTGATCTTCCGAATTTACTGGCAGTCACGTTTGTCACCATAATTGGCTGCAAACAACAGGAGCCCTCTGTTACACGTGGGTTTTATTCTCACCTTTTCTTTCCTACATGTGTTGTCTCTCTCTCTCTCTCTCTTCTCTCTCTCTCTCTCTCTCTCTCTCTCTCTCTCTCTCTCTCTCTCTCTCTCTCTCTCTCTCTCTCTCTGCAGCAGTTGTCCTTCTCTCTCTTCTTCGGCGTCGAACACTCAGACAGAAACTAGTGTTGTCTGTCACATGAGCGAAAATGCGCTGCACTGCTGTTAAGCGCGTGATAAGTCCTTCGGATGAGACTATAAACCGAGGCCCCGTGTGCGAACGCATGCAGAACATCTTGCGCACACGTTAAATCCTGTTCCGCTTTTCGAAAGAGTAGGCCATTGTGTGCCGGTGGGAACAGATGACAAAATTTGCAAAACCGCATACACACGGGGACTAGATGTAAAAAAGCACATGGGTGCTTATTCCATTATCCTCGATATAAAAGAATACATAAAATAATATAAAATAAAATAAATAAATGAATAAGTCAGGCCCACTGCATCCAACTTCGGCAGGGGAGAGAATTGATATCTTTGAAGTCTTCCCGGAAGAAAAGGTCAGAAGAATGGACCGAGAAGGCAGAACACAGACAAGAAGGGGGTGACAGGACGGAAAGGAACAAGGCAGACACAAAGAGAGGGATAGAAAAGAGGGAATATTCCTAGCATAGAATTTCCGGATGGTGGGGATGCTGTTTCTACTGATAGGTTCCCGGCATCCCCACAGGGGACCTATCCCAGTCTTCCCAAAGGGCTAGTTCACTTCTGAGGGTGATTGGGTAGCAGAACGCACAATAATGGATTCGTCTTCTCACTGTCTGTTGTCTGTCTTCCGGCCATCGTTTCCCGTCGATATTAATGATGATGATGATGATGACGATGATGATGATGATTATTACGATGATGACGATGACGATTACGATGATGATGATGATGATGATGATGATGATGATGATGATGATGATGATGATTACGATGATGATGATGACGACGACGATGATAATGACGATGATGACGATGATGATGACAATGATGACGACGACGATGTTGATGACAATGATGACGACGATGATGATAAAGATGACGACTACTACTTCTACTGGATCGGTGGTCTAGAGGTAACGCGCCTGTCTAGAAAGCGAAAAGTCCGGGTCTAAAGTGTGCGGCGGTTCGTACCCCGTTTGGACCGAA
>JAQIHA010001812.1:0-10459 GCA_028751875.1 Rapana venosa | reverse complement strand
ACCTGTGTGCTTTTTTGCATCCAGTCCCAGTGTGTATGCAGTTTTGTCACTTTTGTCATCCGTTCCCACTGATACAAAATGGCCTATGCTTCCGTAAAGTGGAACGGGTTTTAATGTGTGTGCAAGATGTTCTCTGTGTGTTCGCACATGGGACCTCGGTTTATAGTCTCATCCCAAGGATTTCTAGGGGGAGTGGAGTTGGCACTGATGTTAACTCTGAGGAAAAATCCTCCGGTGCGTGTGTGTGTGTAAGCCTGTTTGTATGTGTGTGTGACACTGTGTGTGAGTGTGTGTGTGTGAGGGGGGGGGGGGGTGTTCTTTGTTTGTATCATTTGGGGGAGGGTACATATGTGTATATATGTATGTGTGTGAGATGGTTATATGTTTGTGGGAGTGGGTGGGTGAATAGTTGGGTGCATTCATGCGTATGCGTGTGTGCGTTTATGCATGCGTGCGAGTGTCTGTTGTATATCAGCTGAATTGGGATGAAATATCCATCAAACACTTATAACATTTTGAATAATTGGTAAATACTTAATTTGATCTATTTGAAAAATCAGATTTTTAAATGGTTTGATTACTTTGCGTGTGTTTTCAGTATTTAATTAAAAAAAGGAAGCTAATGAATGGTTAATTCTAGTTTTGTCCTCTATGCGTTTATTCTCATGGCAGATTATCAATGATTGGTTAATTCTGATGTTAGACAATTAATGATTGGTGAATTCCGATAATAGACAATTGACGACTGTTTGATTGTAGATGACTGGTTTATTCTGATGTCAGACTATTCATGGATGGTGAATTCTGATAATAGGCAAATGACAATTGATGATTGGTTAATTCTAGATGACGGACAGTCCTTGTCAGCCACGCCATTCTACAACACGTCCATTCTTCAAGATGTGTGCCACGACCAAAATGCCGCTTTTGTTGCTGACACTCTTAGCGATCTTCCAGATGTCCGGGATGCCCTTGCTCTGTTTAAGATCTGGGCCCATCAGCGAGAACTGGATGTGGTCAGTTGTACTGTGCTGTGTTGTGTTGTACAGAGTTGTGTTGATTTCTGTTGTGTTGAGTAAAAGGTAAAAAAGGTAAAGGAATCCCATAACCTATAAGGCCGTAGGGGAGCGAGGCGTCAGAGACCTCACTTCTCTAGGGCCAGCATATTGAGGGTGGCGCTCATCTCCTCTCCCTCACTGCTTTACCTTCCCTGACCCTAAAGAGGGCAGGTACCCATTTACAGCTGGGTGAACTGGGGGAACTGTACTGAAGCCAAGGCGCGCAAACGGTCACCCATCCAACTGGTAACCACGCTCGACGCTGCTTAACTTGGCTGGGGGAAAGCGAGTGCTCCGACCACTGAGCTATCCCGTCCCCTTACCTTTGCCTTTACCTTTACCTTTGTGTTGAGTACTGTATTGCAGTTGCATTGGGTTGTGTTGTATTGTTTTGTTTTGTGCTGTGTTGTACTGTATTGGGTTGTGTTCTGTTGTGTTCAGAGTACTGTATTGTAATTGCATTGGGTTGTGTTGTGTTGTATTGTTTTGTGTTGTACTGTATTGTACACTATTTGAAGTCATTGAAGATTTCTTTGTGTGTGTGTGTGTGTGCATGTCTGTGTGTGTGTGCATGTGTGTGTACATACTTGTGTGTGCGTGCGAGTGCGTTTCCCATAACTTTGAAGTAGATAATACCCACTCCCCCATTTTTTGGTATTCATTTCACTTCACTTTTTCTATAACTCCTTGAGGAGTTGTGTGGACACTGCACTGAATTTTTCAGGCAGTGTGTTGTGGGCAAGTTGAACCTGGCAGAGCCTGTCTCTTCAAGCAGTGAGGAAAAAATCAGATAATAGCTAACCAGCTCATTAGGCAGAGATATTTTTTCCATGTATAAGTGGACAAAAAAATTTTGCGCCTTGTATCTTGTAGTGTCATTCATGTTGGATACTGTAGCCCTGTGGTTAAGACCATCTGACTTGAATCTTTAGGGTGCTTGAAGTCATTGGTTCAAATCTTGGCAGCAACATCTGATGACATAAGTGTGGGAAGTTTTACAATCTCCCAGATCAACTCAAGAGTGCAGACCTGCCAGTGCCTTAATTCCTTTCATATATATATGTGCATGCAGAAAATGAAACATACATGCTAAAGACCCCATAATTCATGTCAGAGACGGTGGATAACAAAAACACTAGCATACCCAGCATGCATCCTGACCAAAAAAAATGAGCTGCTCTGAAGTTGGAATGTGTTGGCTGAGACCAGCTAGCTGACCTCCTGCAGAGTGACAAGCACAGGAGAAGACCAGGCGCTATGCCTCCCACCCAATAAAGGAACACAGAGAAGAGAAAGAGGTAGCATAATTTAGACATTTCCAGTCTTCAAAGTTTAAACACGGCTACATTAATGATGGATAAAAAAAATAACCCAGTCACATATTTATACGCAAAATCTCACCATTGGTGAACCTCAGAGCTCTAGCTGAGGATGGAAAAAACAAACCAAAAAACCTGATTGCTGAACTTTGGGTTTGTTGTGTGTCTGTCTGTCTGTTCAGGGTTTTGGAGGTTTCAGCGGCTTTGTCATGTCGATGTATGTGTGCCACCTGCTGAAGCAAGGTGTGCTGGTGTCATCCATGACTTCTTACCAGGTGCTTCGCTTGATCTTCCTCAACCTTAGTAAGTAGCAGCATCAGAGGTTGATTGTGTGTGTGTGTGTGTTGTGTGTGTGTTTTGTGTGTGTGTGTGTGTGTGTTTTGTGGTGGTGGGTGGTTTGGTGGGGAGAAGGGGTTGGTAGGGGTTTTGGTTGTTGTGGGGGGTGGGTGAATGGGTGGTTTGTTTGCTTGTGTGTGGTGGTGGGGGGGTTGGTTTGTGTGTGTGAGAGAGAGAGGATTGGTTTTTAGTTAATGCGTGTGTTAGTTGTTTTTTTACTTTTTTTTTTGGGTTTAGGGGTGGGGAAGGGAGTTTATTGTGATTTAAAGAGTAGAACAAGAGATTTTGAAAAATAGATAATTTAAACTCTGAACCAAAAATACGAGATAAAGATTTTTTAAACAATTTATATTCAGTTTCTTGTTACTTTCCATTATGGTATTGTTCGAGTCTTTATTCTCGCCATTTGACAATGTAGAACCAAATCATACATAGATATACAGTGTAGGTTTGTTATTTATATCTGCACTCATCATTTTATGCTGAAGTCAGATGTGCTGGGCCTGACTTGTCAGGCGCTCAACGGCAGCACAACACATTTGTTGCTGTCTGAGCTTTCGAAGAAGAAATCATGAAATAATGGCACCCACTTTGAAAGCTAACAAGGAGAAAAAATTGTAAAAAAAATTTTTTGAGAGAAAAAAATCCAGATTTTTTCAATTCTGCTTGCAGGCAAGTCAGGGTGGCTTGAAGACCCAGTGGTGTTGTGTTCAGAAGTGGGGAAGGGGGGACGACCCACTCTGCAGCAGTTCAGAGACACTTTTGACATCGTATTCATCGATGTGACTGGCTTCCTCAACCTGACTCTTGGCATGACCACTGCAACGTACAACCGAGTGAGTTTACTCTTTTCTTCTTGTTTTGTTGTTTCTTCTACTTTCTTCTTCTTCTTCTACTTGTTGTTGTTGTTGTTGGGTTGGTTGTTGTTGTTCTTTTTCTTCTTCTTCTTCTTCTTCTTCTTCTTCTTTACTTCATCTTCTTCTTCTACTTCTTCTTCTTCTTCTTCTTCCTCTTTTTTAAAAATGGATGTCAGATTTTCAGTTTTTTTCCCTTATGTAATGTCAAAGCAGGATTGTATTGTGTTTTATTGTATTGTATGCCACTTTTATTCATAGTAGATGTATGTGCATGAAATTCAGGCTGCTCTCCCTGGGGAGAGTGTGTCGCCACAAGAGCAGCGCCACCTCTTTTTTTTTTTTTCCTTTCTGCAGGTGTATTTGTTTCTTTGTGAGAGTTTATTTTTTTCCTGCTGAATGCTACCAGGGATACCTCTCTCACTGCCATGGGCTCTTTTACATGGGCTAAATGTGGGTTGCACTCAGGACCTCGGTTAATCATCCCATCCAAAAGAGTAGACAGAATTTTATTAGTTCTTTCTATTGGGGTGGTGGGGTGGGGAGGGTGTGGTGATTTGAATTTTTAAAAAAAAATTTATATGGC
Source organism: Rapana venosa (assembly GCA_028751875.1). Taxonomy (NCBI): domain Eukaryota; kingdom Metazoa; phylum Mollusca; class Gastropoda; order Neogastropoda; family Muricidae; genus Rapana; species Rapana venosa. Next base: position 6,306 of record JAQIHA010001812.1, on the reverse strand, counting down.
CTCTGCAGTCAGTGCTATAAACAACAAGATTGGATTGGAGTGGTTTTTGTTTTACCAGGTTTTTATTTATTTTTATTTATTTAATTTAATTCTTTTATATCAAGGATAATGGAATAAGCACTTATGTGCTTTTTTCCATCCAGTCCCCGTCTGTTTTGTAAATTTGTCATTTGTTCCCACCGGCACACAATGGCCTACTCTTACGAAAAGCAGAACAGGATTTAACGTGTGTGCAAGATGTTCCACGTGCGTTCACACACGGGACCTCGGTTTATTGTCTCATCCGAAGGACTTTTGGGGAGAGTGGAGTCTGCACTGATGTTAACTCCAGGGGAAAATATTTTGCATCTGTGTGTGGTTGATTGTCAGTTTTCAATCATGATTGACCGTGTATTTTATGTTTGATGACACTGTGACTGTGGCCACGTTGCTGTATTCCAGGTGTGCCATGAAGCAGAATTGGCTGCCAAGTGTTTGGCGGCAGACCAGTTTGACCCCACTCTTCAGGGGCCCCTTCCCTTCCGTCTGAAGTTTGACCTTGTCTACAGGTCAGGGAACCCTCTTTGCAGCTTTCTGTATGGACATTTTTAAAGTTTTTATTTTTCATTCCTTGGCCAGAGCTCTGAGGTTCACCCATGGGTAGATTTTGTGTGTGTGTTGTGTGGGGTGTTTGTGTGTGTATGTGTGTGTGTGTGTTTTATGTGTGTGGTGTGTGTATGTTGTGTGTGTATTTTATGTGTGTGTTGTGGTGTTTGGTGTGTGTGTGCGTGTATGTTGTTTTGTTTTTTTCATGTTATTTTTGTTTAATGTCCATTCACTACTTGGTGAAAGGACACACCCGCATTAAAACCAAATTCTCTCTCTCTCTCTCTCTCATGTGCTTTGGTGTGCGTGTGCGTGTGTGTGTGCGTATTGTGTGTGTATATGTGTGTGTGTGTTGGGTGTGGTGTGTGTGTTGTGTGTGTGGTGGTATTGTGCGTGTATGTGTGTGTAATTTTTTTAAGATAACATTTTGGGGTTTTTTCTTAACTGAAATTATGACGAGGAAAATAATTTTCCTGTATTGAATGAGTTATGAATTTGTGTTCCTGCAAAAGTAGAGTGATAGTTATGAGGATAGAGTTGTATGGTGCATAATTAGCCACCACTGAAGTTTATGGTTTTTGTTGTCTATGCTTTGCATATTAAAGAATTTTGAAAAAAAGACTAGCAAAAATGTATACAGACAAATGCTTGTGAGTGCATTCTTACATAATGCAACCCCTGCCTGCTCACCCTGTTTCTTCACATGTAAACAGACACACTCTAAAACTCACTCTTATGCACTCACACGGGCATGCATACAAATTCATGCATGTACGTACAGGCACTCACTCATACTCAACACAGAGAGAAATACATGCACGCGCGCATACCCACACACACACACACACACATACACACACATGGAAGCAGATGACAAAATGTACAAAACCGCATACACACAGGAACTGGATGTAAAAAAGCACATGAGTGTTATTCCATTATCCTCGATATAAAAGAATAAATAGAATAAAATAAAATAAAATAAACACTCGTGCACACACGCACACACACACACAGCCACACAATACACACCACACACAACACCCACACACACACACACACACACACACAAACAAGCATTTTCATGTTTACATTACTTCAGTTTTGTTTCATCAATTTTTTTTTATAGAAAACCACAAAAATCAACAACAACAAAATACTCTCACTCACTCATCCCTTGGTCGGGACGACCGTTGGGGTACCCGCACAGACGCTGCAAGTGGACCGCCAAATGGCTCTGTCCTGGGCTGTTTTCAGGAGGTTTGGTACAGTGAGGCCGTCCACCTTGATGTGGATATCCAGCTTTGGTGTCGTCCCTGCCTCCTTGCTCCTCCCCAATTCCCTGCAACTGTCTTGACAGGCTGTTATGCCTTGTTGTGGCCAAACCACTACAGTTTCCACCGTTGACTGTATTAGCAAGGGTTCTGTTGCCAGCCAGTGCCTTGATCTGCCAGAAGACGTAGTCTTGGGTTTTGCGGTCTCTTAAGTGATGTTCAGGGATCCGCCTGAGGGACTTCATCTTCAAAGCTTTGAATGCGACGTTCTAAATCGGCAGTAAAGTGTCCATGCTTCACGCTACAAGGCAATGGATGTTTTTTGGGCAGTGCCTTGTAGAGTCGACCTTAGTGTGGGTTCTATGTTGTGGTTTCTCCACACTTTCGCCAGCTTAGTCTGGAGGGGGTGCCACAGAAAGTTGATCTTCCCTTTTGTGGCTCGTCCCTTTTGGTGATGCTGCTCAAGGTATTTAAAAATTTTTCCCCTCCCTAGTGTTTGAAAACCTCTTGTTTCTGGTGGGAGGGGTGGTGGGGTATGTTCATGGATTTGCTTTTTCCGTGGATCTCCATAGGGGGCATTGGCTTTTTTCCCGTTGGTGGTAAATCCTGGATTCTTTTCGTGGGGCCCTGAGATCAATTCGTCTGCGAATCGAAGATTCAGAGGGCCCTTCCTCCTATTGGATTGGGGCTTGAAGTCAAGGAGGGCCCCCGCATGATTTCCCCAGAACATTTGAAAAGGGGGGGGATAGCGGGCGCCTTTTCGAACCCCAACTGAAGCCGGAAAAATCCCCGATTTCTCCACTCATGGGGACTGCACTGTGGGAGTGTCTTTACAGCGCTGGATGACTTGAATAGGGGTCCTCGCGGCTATAGTTTCTGTTGCCAAAGCTTCTTGCACACTGGGTCAAAGGCCTTCTTGAAGTCAATAAAATTGTTGTAGACGTAGCTATGTTGGAGATGCTTCTCTATGAGCATTCTGATGTTGAAGATTGCCGACGTGCTTGACCGGGTTGAATCCCCCTGTTCTTCTGATAGGATTTTTCTGTTTGTGGTTTAGTTGTTAAAGGAAATGCGTAGCATAACTTTTGCTTGGAGGGGTTTATCAGAGATTGTTCGAAATTTTTGGGCACTTTTCAGTCTCCCTTCTTTGGAAGGGGAAAGATGGATTGGGCCCCAGTTCAGGCCATCTTTGCGGGTCCAGATGCTTTGGCGATGTTTGTTAATGCTTACATCTCTGGGCCCCCTTTTCTGATACTCCCCGGGGTGTTGTAAACCCTGGGGACTTGCCTTTTTCAGGATTTTTATGTTTTCTTCTACCTTTCCTCCAGCCCGTGTGTTTTTGGTTGATGGTCGGGGATCTTGCTCGTGAAGTTGTTCGGATCGCCTTCGTTTGTTTTAAGGCTTGCTTTTTCTGTCCCTCTTCATGATAGTGGCGCTCTTGTAAGGCGACCCTCTTGTCTTCAATAAGGGAGGTTTTTGGCTGCGGGGATTGGGTTAGTCCCTTTAAGGTCGGGTACCCCTCTTTGCCCCCCCCTTTTCCCCTTTGCCTTCTAAACCCTTTGGGAGCATTGTTCTGACACCTTTCCCCCGGGCCTCGTCATCTTCTTCTTGATTGACCTGTTGATGTTCTATACTCTTTGGCCTTTCTGGGTTTTTGTTTTTTTACTGGTTTGCTCCCTACGTTGGTCGACAGGGAGGTATGTTGTAACCCCGGGGGTTCTTTTTCCCCTCTTTCCAAGGGTCTCCGCGCTGTCTCCCGTGGTCTTGTAAGGTTTTTTTAGTGAGTTGTTTTTTATGTCATCTTGGAAATTTAATGCTGAAATCTCCCCCTATTCAGCTTTTAAGATTTTTCGACTTCGGGGTCCTTTTAGCTTTTTTCCCTGTTGAAAAAAAGGGGATTTTCTTTGGGTTTTTGGCTTCACTTGATCTGTAGGGGCATGATTCCATGTCTGGTCCTGCCAATATCGCGCAGGGAAACTTCTTTTCTGGGGTTTGTTTATGCTCGACTTAAATCGTTTGGGGCCAAAAATTTGTCAATCTGGTTAGGCTTTTCCATTTGGGAGTGCCACGTCGTTCTTTTTGAGTCTTTGGGGGGATAAGGGGTTGGCGACGTAAGTTTTGGGCTTTCGAATTCCAAAAGTCTGAGCCTCTATCATTAGTTTCGTCAGCCCAAAACGGCCCCACTTCCCTGGCCCTTGGTCTGCGTCAGGTCCCATCTTGGCATTCCAGTTGCCCCGGTCACGAGAAAGTCCTTCTTGGAGTTGATTTTATGGCGCCCCCAAATCTTTGTAGAAACACCGATTGCTTCATCCGAGTTGATGTTGGTGCATAGATTGTTGATGGTCAGTTTGTGGTTTTGCTGCGGACACGCATGGGGATCAGTTGCTTTAGATTGGGGTAAGCTGATGACACTGTTAGCCCTTTCTTGTTGCAAGAAATCCCACTCCGTGTTGGTGTTTGGATCGTGCCCCAAAACCTAGTTTTTTGATCTTTTCTGTAGTTGTTTCGCGAATTTCCCCCCAAGGGCTTTTGGCCATCCAAGTATGTCCCCTTCGTACTTCGAAATTCATGGGTTTGCTCTTGAGTTCCCACATGCGTGCAAGGTAGGTGTTTCCCTTACCAATGATGGGCCTTTAGCCTGGGGTTTGATCGTGTTGTTTGCGTCCCAGTGCAAATTTTCCCCCTCCATCCGGGAACGCTCCAAAGGGGAAGGGGCTTGTTGGATTCCCGGGGGCCTCAACCCATCCGGCATGTCTTTCCCTTTCAGTGTTGTCCTGTAGGTTTTTTGTGGGGTGGATTGCTTGGCGGGCCCCCCCCTCTCCAAGCTGCTATTTGCCCATGCTGGGATTTTTGGGCGGGGGATCTCCCATGAGACAGGTGACTGGGGTACAGGTTACCAGTAGCAAGGAAACCTCTGACTCTGACAAAAAAATACACCATTGTTAAACTTTTTTATTATTTAAAAAAAAAAAATGTTTTACATTCTTTGTTTTTAAAAAAGTGTCTGTTTTTGTATTAAAAAATTCCTTTACTGAGGACCGCTTAAAAGCGTGGTAAAAAAACTCCCCTTTCCGAAACCAAGTTTGGACATGGGGGGTTAGCGGGCGTGTGGTGATCCCCGGCTGTTAAACGCTGGGCCGGGGGTTTGGTGATCGAGTCCCGCTCCAAAACCGGCCTTGTTTCCCCCGTGGTGGTGTTTTTTTTTTTTTTTTTCCCTTTAATTTTGGGTTTATTTCTCATTGAAATATTGACTTTCATTGATTTGACTTCTTTTTGTTTTTTATCCCTTTACTTCTCATTGATTTGGTTTGCTTTTTGTTGATTAGACTTGACTTTTCATTGATTTGACTTCTTGTTGATTAGATTTGATTTCTCATTGATTTGGCTTGGCTTCTCATAATTTGACTTGACTTCCTATTCATTTGATCCCCTGATTTTAACATCTGTACTGACTCCATTTCCCTCGAAAGTCCTTTGGCTGATACTGTAAATCAAGACCCCATGAACAAATACATACAGAATTTCTTGCACACACATCAAAACCCATTCTGCCTCTTTGAAGAGTAGGCCATTTGTGCCAGTAAGAAAGGATGGCAAAGATTTATTTTTTTAAAGCGCGTGCACACTAGTGTCATGTTTAGACATCATCCTCAAATTTGGAATGCGGCTACCCTTATTGGTGGGCTAAAACAGATGTATACACAAAATCTCATCATTGGTGAACCTCAGAGCTCTAAGGATCACCTCTCCCCCCTCACCTAAAAATAAATGCATCAGTATATGTATCCCTCTACCAATGTGTGTGTGCGTACGTATGCATGTGTGTATGGGTGAGTGAGAGTATGTTGTGTGTGTGTGTGTGTGCATGTGTGTGTGATGTGTGTGTGTGTGTGTGTTGTTTTGGTTGTGTGTGTTGTGTGCAGTGGGAACAACAGAAGAAGTCCCAGCTACATGCAGGAGTTCAGCCTGGGATGTTGCTTCAGAGAGCAACGCTTGAGACTGTGGGTAGGGACCCCCCCCCGCTAATGCCCCTGAGTGAGTGTGGTCTTAGATGGGTTATGTGTGTGTAGTGGGGAGAATGTTGAATTTGTGTGTATTATGTGTTGTGTGTTTTCAAAAAATTTAAATTTCTTTGCATTTAAGTGATATAGATGATGAGTGTCGTGTGGTTCTCCATGTGTGTGTGTGTGAAAAGGGACTATTGTCGGTTTCAACGTGCATCTGCATCCAGGGGTGTGTGCGGGTTGCAGGCTCCGCATGCACACAGACATGCAGCGTTGCTTTGCACGAGAGAATAGAAAAGGGTTGTGTATAGAGAGGGAGATGAAAAGGAAGAGGAGGAAAGGTCAGATACTTCAAGACATCCCCACCCCTCCCATTTTGGTTCTTTTTCCTTCTGAACTTTTTTACTTTTGGGGGGTGGGGGGGGGGGGGGGTTTTTTGGTTT
>JAQIHA010001811.1:0-10458 GCA_028751875.1 Rapana venosa | reverse complement strand
CCACTGTAAAAGGGGTATCCCCTTTTGGGGTCAGGGAAGGTAAAGCAGCGAGGGAGAGGAGATGGGCGCCGCCCTCAATATGTGGCCTAGAGAAGTGAGGTCTCTGACGCCTCGCCCCCTACAACCTTATAGGTTATGGGACTCCTTTACCTTTACTCCTTTACTACAGGTAAAGGTAAAGGTAAAAGTGTTCCCACAACCTATGTGATCTTTGGGAAGTGAGGTGTCAGAGACATCAGCTTCTCCAAGGGATCAGCATTTTGAGGGCGGCGCCCATTTCCTCTCCCTTCACTGCTTTACCTTTTCTCTGCCTTAAAAAAGGGCAGGTACACGTTTTTAAAGCTTGATGAACTGCGGGACTATTACTGAAGCCAAGGCGCACGAACGATCACCCGTTCTCGAGGTAACTTCGCTCGACGGTGCTTAATCCTTAGCTTGGGGAGGGCGAGTGCTCTGACCACGGAGCTGTCCTGTCCACTCCCCACCCACATGCCAGCAGCACCACATGCCATGTCGTTGAACAGCTGTTGTCCACAGACTCCCATCGGTGATGGTGTTGGGGCTGACTGACAGTCAGTTGGGCACGGGATAGCCTAGTGGTTAGAACTTTGCGCTCGCAATCTGATAACCCGGGTTCGATTCCTGTTCAAGGAGGATATTTTTTCCATGGAGTTCACATCAGTGCAGACTCCACTCTCCCAGAAGTCCTTCGGATGAGACTATGAACCGAGACCCCGTGTGCGAACGCACACAGAACATCTTGCGCGCGACGTTAAATCCTGTTCCGCTTTTCGTAAGAGTAGGCCATTGTGTGCTGGTGGGAACGGATGACAGAATTTACACAACTGCATACACACGGAGGCTGGATGTAAAAAAAGCAGATAAGTACTTATTTCATTATCCTCGAAATAAAATATTAAAACAACAACAACAACAGCGAAGCTGATAAACTCATGCAATGGACTGAATAGCACACGTTTCGGTTTGACATGCTGGTGTTGTCTCACGGTCCGATTTGGGGGTGGTTTGGGGGGGGGGGGTGTGTCGATCTGGATCTGTAATGACAAATGAAAACCCAATGAAAACAAAACAAAACTAAAAAACAAACAAACAAGCAAACAAAAACAACAAAACAAAAAAAAACCACCCCACCCCCAACCCCTAAACACCAAAAAAAATATTTCTAAAACATTCTACCACAACCATGCCCATGATGGTGTTAATGTGTTCCTTAAGCAACAACAATTACCACAAAAGCAACAATAACAGCAATACAGTTAATATACTGACAAATCTATGCTGTCCTACTTTTTTTCCACTTCTGATTTCCAAAGGATCACTGAGCCCCTGCTCTGAAACTTCAGCGTGTAGTTTTTGGCCAGCCAAACCTGGTGATTTCCCTAGGAAGTCATTGTTCCCTGCCGAAACTTTCATGCATGTTTTTATACAACCGATTCATAGGGAAACCTTCCTACTCCTCAGAACGCAGTTTCATGCTGGTAGTTAGTGTCAACACCTGGTCTTCTTCTTAAAAATGGATAGGTCTTGGCATGTGTATAAAAGTAGTAGTTCTTCAGTTTAACATCCTCCCTAAAATGGATATCAACAGGAAAGTTGTGTAGGGTTTTGTTGCTGTGTGCGCGTGTCGTGTGTGTGCGTGCGCACGCGCACGTGCTTGGTTGTTGTAGGGAGGGGATATGCAATAACTAATCATCGAATAAACAACTTTTATGAAAAAAGCAAAACAAGAATTCGGGAAAAACAAAAACAAAAACAAAGAAAAAACCAAAACCCAAAACCAAAAAACAAAACAATAACCAACCCCAAAACCCTCAAACAGCAAAAATACCACTTTCCAATTCATATAAATAAAACTATCCTTATATAAAGAGTCTGAAAATGGGAGTATCTTAATGACAATACAATTCTTTAAATTAAGGGAATGTCTTTAAGATTTGCTGAAACTACGGACTGGAAGGCAGGAAGATGTTTTTCAGATCTCTGCAATCGAAAAAGAATGTGATCATTGGAAAATTTTCAACCACAGATACATGTTTGCTTTTTTAAAAATTTCGTTCTAAAACAATGAGCTTAAACCTGTATATAAAGATACAACTTTTTCTATATTCATGTAAATACGATATTTATTTTAAATCAAAAATAAACATGGCTAAAAAACCATCCATATCCAGAATAACCGTACTTTGTATTTTTTTTAAAGTTTTTTCCAGCATGCATTTGTAACATCTATACCCATGGATGGATAGAGGAACACTTATGCTGCAAGACCCTTGATATCTTCAGCTCCACATTTTGCTTTTCTGTCAACTTTTTCATTAAGTAAATACCACAGTGCGAGGGTATCCACAAAAGGTAACACCAGGCCTCGTACATCAGAAAATGAATTAGATGACTAATCTCAATAGAAATCTGTCTCACTTTGGGAACTGAAGTTTCCGGGCAAGTAAGACTGACCTGGAATCAACACAGAAAAGGTATTTGAAATAGCTTAGGAAAATCTAAAAGAAATACAAAGCCATCAAAAGCATACAATTCAGCTGTAAAAATAGATCGATTTTTTCCTACAAAAATGACCCTATTTCAAAGATGGATGACAAACGCTGCACCCGCCCATTATTGTTCAAAGGACCATCGGGTGTAAATTTTAAATTTTTGGAAATGTAGGTTTGTATATTTTTTACTGAGCGCCAAAGGGAATATTTCATTCCCTTTTTTTCGTAAAGAGAAAATTACGCAAATAGCTCTCTTAGTTCCAGGGGGGACAAGGCGAGAGTGAATCTTCGATTTAGCTATTTTGGGGGATTTATATCTGCTTGAATCAAATAATTGAGAAGTATAGGTTCTAGCTGTGGTTACAGAGCGAATAGAATGTGCTTTTTTTTGGAAAGTTGACATCAGATCTTATACAAATTTTCCCGTTGTCCACATTAGTTTCTTGTTTTGAACAACGTAAGAGATATTTACCACACCATTGTCGTATTTCGTCTAATGGCAAAATTCCTATCCCCTTTAATAGGTACCCAGGACGATGCATGAAAAGGAACCCCCAAGCTAATCGAAAAGCCTTGCATTTCTAGTCTTGTCATTTTCTGTAATAAATATTCTGGAGCACTGAAAATTTGCTTCCTGGCCATAAATGAGTCCGGGAAGTACTAAAGATAATGCCAAATGTTTTAAAACAGCTACATCATAAGCCCACACTTGTTTTACTAATAACTTTCAGAAGATTAAGACTTTTCCGAGCCTTAGTATTTAAATAATCAATATGATAATTCCAATTTAGTGTAGACATAAAATATACTCCCTAAAAACTTAACCAAAGTTTTATATTCCAACACTTTCCCATCTATTTGGAAAACAGGTAGAACTGGGGGGTTAGTGCCATTATTGAAAAGTACGAGATTATCTTTTCAGGAGACAATGAAAGACCATTCTCAAAATGTAGTCATTAAGTTTGTTTAGCTCAAGCTGATACATATTTTTTTATATAGTTTAGATGCCTCTTGGTGTTTTCTTTTTAAATCGTAACATTCATCCACATACAATGTCATCAGCAAACTGGACGTGGATGGCATTACTGGAGAGGACTGAGGAAGATCATAAAGAAAATATTGAAAAGATGTGGAAGCGATAACTGATCCCTGTGGAATTCCATTGTTGGAAACCGTAAAGTAGAATAGGAATTTCCAACTTTGGCCTCCCATACATCTTTCTGAGAGAAATGCTTTAATAAAAAATGATACAAAATTACCAGATAAGCCAATAGTTTTTAGTTTATATAGTAATCGTTTATTGCCAGACCTGATCATATGCTTTCTTTATATCAAAAAAGGTGGCAAGCACATTTTTCCTACTAGCAAATTGGTGTTTAATATGCGACTAAGTTTAATCAGATGATCTGCTGTGCATCTACCTTTTCGAAAACCTGCCTGGCAATGGGATTATTTTGTTTTTAATCGCAATAATGCATTAGTCGTTTAAAATTATTTTTTCCATAAGTTTTCCTGTGTGAGAGGTTAGCGCGATAGGTCTGTAACTGTTTTTATCATTTTTAGGTTTACCCTGTTTTGGGGACTGGCACTAAAATGGAAGTTTCCATATGCTTGGAATGACCCCTTTGAGACCAGCAACTTTGAAATAATTCAAGTAATAATATTATCCAATTTTCTGGCAGCTGTTTTAACAATTCACTTGAAATAGCATCAATACAACGGATGTTTTTTTGTTCCAAGAGATAGGAGAGCATCTTTAAGCTCTTGCAATGTTAGGGAGCATTGACTTTAATGATTATTATCTCCCACAGGGTCTTTATACATGTTTTTCTGTGCTTCTTTATTTCTATATACTTTGCATTTTCTGAAAGACTTTTATCACTCATTGTGCTGTAAATATTCTATGAATGATTCAGCTTTCTCTGAATTAGATGGAAGTTCCTTGTCTTTAATCTTAATGGGACATTAGGAAGCCTAACCCCCCTTTTCATACTTTAAATTTACTCCACACCTTTTTCAAATCATTATAAGTGTTAACTTCTTGAAAGCAAAAGGAAGACCAAAACGACGTTTTTCTTTTTCCCAAAAAAGGTTTCATTAAAAAAGCAATTTTGCTTTTTCATAAGAAAATGATTTTCTGACGTTTTCTTTCTTAAATAAACTTTATAAGCAGCTTTTTTGTCATTCACAACTTTTTGACATGAAGGATTCCACCATATTATTTCCGGAATGCTTTTTCGACTTCATGGTGAATACTTTGGGATAAGCTATCAGCTGCTTGCAGTACAAACTTTTAAAATTGGCATAAAAAGTATTAATATCATAGCTTTTAATATTTTCACTATTTACTGTATCAAAATATCTTTAAACTTATTCCAGTCAGCATAACGATAATTATACTTTGGGGTAACATCTTTTTCTAAGTCATATTCTGAAGAATCATAATTAAGAGGATAGCAATTGGAAAATGATCACTTCCTAAAAATATCATCTTCTATTTCCCAATTACAGTTGGAAACAAGGGATGGAAAATTAAAGATAGATCTAAGCACTAGGTCTTTGATTCGAAACATCTGGGATTCCTTGTAACATTACCATCATTAAGTAAAAAAAAGACAAGAATCGATAATGTTTTCAATAAACCGATTATTGGTTACTGATGTACATTCTTTATCCCAGAAAGGGGAGTGCGCATTGAAATCCCCACATATTAACCATATTATTTTTAGATTCTGGCAATGTACGTAACCATTCTTGTTGAGTCATTGGGGCCTTTAGGCAAATATACCGAAACGACGTTTAGATCTAAAAGATTTGGTGATTTTTATGCATGCAGCACAAGGTGTAGATTTGGTACATTAGTTGGAACTGGCGAGGGACATACATTATACTCTATTCCTTTTTGCACATAGATGGCAGCCCGAATCTTTTCACATCATTTGCAACAACTTCATGGATTGGTGGAAATAGTAATTTTTCCGATTTGGTAGTCCTATTCTAGTAGTGTTTAAAGACGTAAGACTAAAACCTCAGATCTGAACGATGCAAGGTGCTGAATCAGATATGGTAGATTTGTTGACACAGATCTACAGTTCCACTGTAAAATGTTAAAGGGACAAGTTTTTATCATTATAAAGAGTGTACAAAATACAAGTTCTAATACGGTAACAGGGTTGTAAAAGTGCAAATAATTCTCAGGTTGAACAAGAACGTAATATCAATTTAAACAAAAACGTAATCCAGTGTGTGTGTGTGTGTAAGAGTAAAAATCTCAAGAAAGGAAAAATTAACAATATACTAGCCTTAAAGAAAGGAGGGGAAAATCAAAAGGTTTTTTGTCTTCGGATGACAAAGGAAAAGTATAGCAAAACAAGCCAATCTCTGGGATGTCAGAGTTTTATGCAATAATATTCAAATGACTTAATGACCTCCCTGAGTCCTTTAGATTGTTATAGTGCAGTGCCCTGAATTTTATGGCAGTACGCTTGGGCACATTAACCCTGTGGACCCATTCCTCTCCAGGTCGTAGAGAGCATGCTAAGACATTTTGTGTCATCAATCAGCCATGGCGGCCATTTCATCTAAAAAAAGGGAGGGATTTTCAAAATAAAACATACCTACGTCTGCACATGTGGCCACTGTTCATAGTCTAATCAAATGATTTTAAAGGGAACAAAGATAATAATTGGGCCAACTTCCCAAAGGGGAAAAATTCCTTATACTCGATAAGTTGAGTTTGCGCCCGAAATTACTAAAGTTATAATCTCAAAATAAAACAACAAAAAAAAATTTTTTTTTTTTAAAGTTAACCCATAGGGATTCCCCGTTGCCTGTCGTTTGGGCGTATGTACTTGCATGCTCACATGTGTGTGTGTGTGTGTGTGTGTGTGTGTGTGTTGTGTGTGTGTGTGTGTGGTGTGTGTGGGTGGTGTAGTATGTGTGTTGTGCGTGTATGTGTGTGAGAGTGTGTGTGTGTGTGGGCATGGGGGGAAGTTTCTTGTTTTCCCCTTCTGTTTAAAAAAAAGTCTAGAGCGGTCCATAGGGGTTCAGCCATGGATCCCGATTCACCGCCAGACGCCTGTGGTCAGTAGAAAAAGAGTGTTCCTGCTTGTCGGGAAGTCACGGTCCTTTGGTCTCCTCGTCTTTTTTGCGGGGCGATTCCCAGAAGAGATCCCGAAGATGCCGGCCAATGTTCCCAGCAAGGGCACTGCTTCCTCTAAAGGTGGGATGGATTCCGTCAGTCTTCAGGAACACCTGGTTGGGTCTGAGGTTGTCGTGGGCCACGGTGGATATGGTGGTTTTTTCTCAAGAAGCCATCGGTAAGGATAGCGTTAAACAGGTCTCTTTGATTTGCAGTGTTCTATCTCTTTTTGGCACTATTTTGCTTAAGATGACTTTGCATCTGGATGGTCTTGAAGATTCTCTTTGCTTTGAGCGAAGGTCTTTCGAAGCGTTGCAGTGTCCTTTGTTTTCAGGTCATTGATTCCACAATGTATCATATTGCCTCGGGGGTATGATTCATTCTGGAAATTGCTGATTCGACAGCGTTGTGGATATCTTCAATGGTGTGTACCCTTGGGGGGTGAAGACTTTGATCCCGTATGAGCGTCCTAATCTATGGCTTGCACACCCCCTCATCACGGAATCATGAACGACCAATGCCACAGGAAGAAACTTGATTTTTTTGGGGGTTGCTACTTTTGAAGTTTCTAGATCAACAGGTTTGGTTTCAAGAAATGTTATGTAATTTGGGGTTTCCCTTTACATTCTTCAACTTATTGATGTTCTTTCCAGCGATTTTGGCATCATTTGTTTTGTTTTCATTTTCTTTTTTTCCTGGGTTTGAGGATTTAAGACTGCTTGATTTGGAATGAGCAAAGTCTTGAGTCTTTCCTCTTTGTTGATATTGGACTTATTGATAAAAGTAAGTGGACGATTGTTTTAAAGACGTCTGCATATGTATTAACAGCGTCAGTTTGCGTTTGTGCGTTGGATCACTGACCTGCTTCACATCCAAACTGTTGATTTTGTTTTGTCTTTTAGATCCTGATGGGCTTTCCAATGAAGAAATTTTTGTGCACAGGGAAGCAATGATTTGGGCCATCTCTGCGAGTTTATCGTGGACAGATCTATCACTGCTGTCTCCTGTTGTTGAGCACATATTTCCAAACAACCATCGGCTACAGCCCGGTTCCACTGACTGTTTTTTCGAGTCGGAGTCAGGTTTCTTTGTCAGGGTCGTTTGGCTGACAGACTTGCTTTTGCTTGTCACCGGGGCTGCTCCTTGCTGTGTGCGGACACCACTCATGCTTCTGGTTCTTGTCATTTTGAGTAAAATGTGTGGCATGTGTGTGCATGATCATGTGCATAAATTTGAATACTGGGCCTTGGCTTTAAGTCTTATCAGGAGAAGTGCGCATGTTTGTATCTTTGTATCCTACTTTCAGTCAAGCTAAGTTTTCTATATGAAATTCGATTGCTGCTCTCCCAAGGGAGAGCGCTTTGCCACTAGAGCAGCACCACCCACTTAAAAAAAAAGCCTTTCTGGATATGCATTTGATTCCCAGTCACAGAGGTCAAGTCACGTCAAGTCAAGTCAAGTCAAAAACACTTTAATCATCCCATGAACGGCAAATACAATACTCACAGGGAAATTTAAAGGGTTTTTAGCGAAAAAATTTTTTGTTCCAGTCTCTTGAATTTTCCCTTGCGCGAGTTTTTTTACCTGCGATAAATACGTGTTGCTCTGGGAACCATTTTTCGATTCATCCGATAAAAATTCCAGGGAGAACAGAACAGAAACTTTTTTAATCCCAGGGAAACTTTCTGGGACGGCGCGGAGCAGCGATTCAAAACCTTTCGACCCAAAATTCTGAAAGATCACAAATTTCCTGTTTAACCACTTGGGGTTTTTGTCCCCCCCCAAATACGTCTGATAAAGTATTGACAGGTTTTAGGGAGTACAGGAAAAAATTTAAAAAAGAATATTGTTTAAAGTAACATGCTTTAAAAATTTACGGGTTTAAATTTTTCGTGAGAAGTTTTGTAATTGTAAGAAATGGATGCACCTGGAGAAAAGCATCTCATTCGGCCACCCCATAAAAACTTCCCAGGGGGGGCATTTGAATAAAATTTTAGTGCCAGTCCCTTTTTTTTGTGTATGTCCCGTGTTTAAAATCATTAACCCTCTCTCCTCCTTTTTCTTTTCCTCTCTCTCTCTCTCATCCCCCTCTCTCCTTCTCTCCCCCTTCTCTCTCTCTATCTCTCTCCTCTCTCTCTCTCTCCAAACCCCCTTTTAATTTTTGTTTTAAAAGATAACCTCAGAGAGCCCAACCAATTCTCAAATCACCCCCCAAAATTCCCCTTTTACAAACTTTAAAATTATTAAGCAAACACTTCGCAAGCGCACTTCCTCGATTTTTTTTCACTGGGATGACAAGCGTCAGGGTCTTTCTGCAAATGATGAATGGATGGGGATGGAGGGGGTAAAGGGTTGTTTTTTTAAATCTGATGGGGTCCCTCCCAGTGCATGTTTCGTTTTCCCAAAACATTGCTTTCATACATCTGGGCCCGGTCATAATCTTGGGGTGCTCCACACCCCAAATTTAGGGGTTTTTCACCTCGTGACCTGACGTGCCCCCTGCCCGGGTACTTCTGATTTTTAAAGACCTCTTCGGGGCGATTAGCACCCGGCATGCTTTGCACAGTACCAAAGCTTTAGTCGTCTGGTTTTTTGTTTGTGTGGTGTGGGGTGTTGGTGTGTGGGGTGTGTGGTGGTTTGTGGTGTTGGTGTGGGTGTGTGGTGTGTGTGTGTGTGTGTGTGTTTGGTTCGTTTTAAATTTTTTTTTTAGCCTAAAACCCTTTATTTTTCTGCGGTTTGCGTGTTATATTTTAATTTTACCCTTTCTCTTTTAGAAAAATATACAAAACAAAATTTTTTTTAAATTTACTTGTTCTTTTTTTTTTAATAAAAATTTTATGCCTTTGTTGTCAGCGAATAAAAAAAAAATCTTTACTTTTAAAATACTAGGTTTTTGTTTCCTAATGTTAAAAGAAAGTTAGTTTTTGTTTCATTCCTTCATTGTAAAATTTCGGGACCCTCTCAAAATTTGTTTGCTATTGTGTGTGGTTTAAAAAAAAAAGATTTCTACGTAGATCTGGTTTTTTGAAAATTTGGCGTTGGGATTTTTTCATCTTCCAAAATTTCTTGATATTTGAATTTTAGTTTAAAGAAAAACATCCGCTTACGAAAGGGGCATACTATATATATATATAAATATGAAAAATCCCAAAATTTTTCGAATATTTTCCTGTGGTTGCATACAATTCAAATTAGAACAGTCCCCTTTGGGTTCGTGGTTTAATCAATTTTTTGGGACCTTTGACTTTGATTCCGTGCCAACATCTTTGAATGACTATTGATACCTTTCTATCAACTCCAATAAATTTAATTTTGGAATGAAACCAAGACTTTTAAAAAAAGAAATAATAAACAAAATGAAAAATAACATAAATAAAAAGCTAAAAAAAATACTGGACAGTTGGTCTGTGTGGTGAGAAGAAGTGCAAAACGGGGAAAAGACGACAGAGACAGGCAACAGAGACAGACAACAGAGGGAGAACAGGGGAGACAGTTAAAAAGGCAGAAAAGAGATTTGATGATAAAGCCCCCCTGTACACAGAAAGGTATTTGGGAATGCTACTACCTTCAAAGGAAAAAAAAAAAAAACCTCGGGGTCATGCTGAAATATGTGCTCTATGAAAAACCCTCACCCCACCATCGCCAATTTTAGCTTGTTTCTCCCACCCACGAAAAGATCAGGTATGTTGCATCCATAATTGTTTAAAACAAAACGAATATGCATTTTTTCCCCTAACCCTAGCAGACCTTTCAGGGGTTTAAAATTTCCTCGTGCAGCTCTGAAAATTGAAAAAGTAAAAAGGC
>JAQIHA010001810.1:0-10452 GCA_028751875.1 Rapana venosa | reverse complement strand
GCAAAGTCCGTGTGGGGACACGCAAACGGCCCCACATCCCAAAAACCCGTTCCATCTTTCGGAAGAGTAGGCAATTGTGCCCCCAGTGCAAATGAGTTAAAGGAGGGGCCTATTCCATCATCCTCGAAGCAAAGGAATAACTAAATAGTAATTAACAAAAACACATGCGCCCGCGCTAAACACATACACCCATACACATAACACACACACACCCCACACACACACACACACACACACACACACAAGTCAAGTTAGGTATTTTGGGGGATTGTTCAAAGCAATTGCCAGCAAGTGGTCAGGAGGGGCAAAGCTCAACTGTCACGTGTGTTGAGGCCTTCAGGGCGTCAGTCTGCAACTTGTGTCTCCGAAACGTTCTCGCGGAGTCTGGCCTCGTGGTCTGCCGTTCACCTTTTCAATCACCTGGCACTTCACGTTGCTGAGAGAGTGTCCCGCCGGGTTGAAGTGTTGGGTCACTCTAGTGCCGGTGTTTCTGGTGATGTCATGCGGTGAAGGTACAGCCTTGTTTTCAGGGCTTTTTTTGGTTTCGCCAACGTACTGGAGTCCACAGAGTTGCAGCTGAGCAGATAAACGATATTTTTGCTGCTACAAGAAAAGGCGTCTCTGATGGTGAATCTCTCACCAGTGTGAAACTGGTGAAGAGACTGCCTTCTAGTGGTGGTCCTGCAGGTGGCACATTTTTTGGTGCAGCAGAAACATCCACGACTACCAGGTATTTCGTTTGTAGGAGGCAGGACAGATGGCATGAGCATGTTCCCTAGACTCCTGCATTTTCTCTCCCCCACCACAGGAGCTTCGGGAACTGCCTTCTTCATTCTGGCACTGCAGTGCAGGGTAGGCAGTGATGTCACTGCGGTGAAGGTACAGCCTTGTTTTCAGGGCGTTTTTGGTTTCGCCAACGTACTGGAGTCCACAAAGAAAGTGTCATGCTTGTAACAATTGATGTTGTCAACCTGTACGGCACCATTCCTCATCAGGACATGACAGACGCTATCCGCTTCTTCATGAACTCCCATCCAAAGGATAGTGTGCCCCCTGTCAGTACCGTACTGGAGATTGTACAGCACATTTTACACAACAACTACTTCACTTTTGAAGGCCAAGTCTACCGGCAAAAAAACAGGCACTGCCAGGGGCACCCCTATGGCACCACATGGCCAACCTGTTCATGGGCTTCCTGGAAAAGTCACTACTGGAAAAAAGCCCTGTAGCAGTAGAAGAAGAACTGTGGAGACGCTTTATTGACGACATATGGTGTTGTGGAGGGGGAACGGAGGAACAACTGAACATTTCAGTGAGTTCATAAAACTATTCCACCCGTCATAAAGTTCACAGTCCACATTTCTAAAACAGAAATGCCCTACCTGGACATTCTCTCAGAATGGAAAGGTGGCTACATCACCACCCAAAGCTCTTCTCTAAAGCAACAGATGCCCGCAACTACCTTCCATTCCAATCATGTCACCCCCGTCATTGGTGAACAACATCCCTGTGGGACAGTTCTTGCGAGTAGGGACCGCTTGTGTTCTAAGAGCAAGACTTCGAAACGCCACAGTATGGAGATGTGCCATGCCTTCCAGGATCGTGGCTACCCTGACACCATCATCATGGCCGCTAAATCGCGGGCAAAAGCCACTCCACGCCAAGCTACCCTCACTTACACCAAAAAACCCATCAACAGCAGAGTTCCTGTAGTCATCACCCATAATCCACGGAACCCTCCCATCCGAAAATGGTTACAGGACAATCTGCCTACCCTTTCAAGGGGATATTTTCCCCTGGAGTTAACATCAGTGCAGACTCCACTCTCCCCAAAAGTCTTTCGGATGAGGCTATAAACCGAGGCCCCGTGTGCGAACGCACGGAGAACATCTTGCGCACATATTAAATCCTGTTCCCCTTTTCGTAAGAGAAGGCCATCGTGTGCCGGTGGGAACAATGACAGACTTTACAAAACCGCATACATACGGGGACTGGATGTAAAAAGAACATAAGTGCTTATTCCATTATCCTCGTTTTAAAGGAATAAAATAAAATGTGGAAAAAAAATCAGAAAGCTTCCACTATTGGTCTGTTTCCGTGATTTCATTGCGGCTAATGTGACTATCAAAATTAATTTGCTGTGTTGTATTGTTTTTAAGAACAAGCCTTCAGTTAAGTTAGTCCTTTCGCTTTCCACGCCTTTTCCCGTTTTTGTGTTCTTGAATCTGTCTGTCTGTTGTCTGTCTGTCTCTCTCTCTCTCTCTCTCTCTCTCTCTCTCTCCTCTCTCTCTCTCTCTCTCTCTCTGTATATATATATAATATATATATTTGGATGTCCCCTCTCCCTTGTTGCTGCTTTTATTTTGCTCTTGATTGGGTTTTTTGCTTTTTGTTTGTTTGTTGTTGTTTTTGTGTTAATTTTGTTTTTGTTTTTTGTTTTTTTATTGTTGCTTTTTTCTCTCTCTTTTTTCGGTTGGGTTTTTTTGGGGGGTGGGTTTTTTTTTTTCCCTTTTACTGTGTGATGTACTCGTATTGGGTTTAGTTTATTTTTTTATCATATATCCCTAAGGGCGGGGACTGGACGTTAAAAAAGCACATGGGTGTTTTTCATTATCCTTGGAATGAAAAGAATTTGTCATCGTCATGTCATTGTCTCTCTCTCTCTTTCTCTCCCTCTCTCTTTTTCCATAATTTCCCTTTTTTTTTTATTATCATTGTTATTATTGTTGTTATAGTAGTTTGTAGTAGTAGTAGTTTGTAGTAGTAGTAGTAGTAGTAGTAGTTGTAGTAGTGGTGGTGGTGGTGGTGGTGGTGGTGATGGTTTTTATTGCTTTTTGTTGTTGTTTAATATCATCATCATCATCATCATTATTATTATATCATCATTTATCATTATTATTATTATTATTATTATTTTCATCCCCATTTTTATCATTATTATTGTTTGTAAGTATTCTATGCAATTGTTCTTTCTCTTTGCAACTCTTCTTCTTCTTTGCAACTCTTCAAATTCTTCTCCTCCTCCTCCTCCTTTCTCCTCCTTCCAAGTCTTTTCTTTTTTCTTCTTCTTCTTCTTCTTCTTCACCCACATGTATTGAAACCAACATTTAATGGATATTTAAAACAATCTTGGTCCAAACCTCTCTCTCTCCATGGAAAAAGTCTCTCTCTCTCTGTCCTCTGCCTCTCTCTCTCTCTCTCTCTCTCTCTCTCTCTCTTCTCTCTCTCTCTCTCTCTCTCCTCTCTCTCTCTGTCTTTCATTTCATTAAATTCCCTTTCATTGTTGGTCTTTTTCCGCTTTTTTTTATTGCCGCTGTGTTGATGATCAATTTGCTGTATTGTTTGGACACGGTTGTCAGTGTGGCTAGCCCTTTTTCCGCGTCCACGTCTTCAGGTTTTCTTCGTGGCTTCTCTGGGTCCTCTTTCTTCAATCTGTACATATGTCTGTCTGTCTGTCTCTGTCTTTTCTGTCTGTCTTTGTGCCTGTCTGTCTCCCTCTCTCTCTCTCTCTCTCTCTCTCCTCTCTTTTCTCTCTCTCTCTCTCTCTCTCCTCTCTCTCTCTTTCTCTCTGCCTTTCTTCTTCTACTTTTTTAAATTATTTTTATCATTATTATTTAGTAGTATTATTATCAGTAGTAGTATAGTAGTAGTAGTGGTGGTGGTGTGGGGGGTGGGGTGGTATTGTTAGTAGTAGTAGTATTAGTGGTGGTGGGTGGTGGTGGTATTGTTATTTTTTTTTTTTTTTTTTTTTTTTTTTTTTTTGCTGCCTCATCTTCTGTGAGGGCCCACCGTCCTGCTGTTCCCACCCGCTCACTCCAATCTCCCCGCCAAAACATACCCAGATTTTTTTATGTCTCTTCCTCAGAGTCGGAGGCCCCAAAAGGGAGCCAATCACTATCAGGCCACCGTGGGGCCACCACCCAGAGGGGCCCTGCACTGCTGCTGGGTCCTTTGGTGGTGGTTCAGGGGGTGCCTGTTCTGAGCTAACATACGCAGGACACCACCTACTAACCCCCTGCTAACGACAGTATTAGCTCAGTCGCGGAGCCAGACTGAGTGAGTTCCCACCCGAGGTGGCAACCACCACAACGTCCCTCCAACAACCGTCCCCCGCAAACCTCCAACCCAAAGGCTTTTACACAAACTCCCCAAAGGCACAGAAGTGTAGGGGCAAATCGAATCTGGGGGTCACCATGAGACCAAGCAACGGGGCCCAAAACCGAATCAAGGCAATTTTTAATTCCCTGATGATCATGCAATGAGGATGACGTAATTATGCTGCTGGAAGGGCAAATGTTTTGAGACACTTAAAGGGGCTGTACCTACGCTTACTATCTAATATACCCGCGTAAACCCGGGCCCAAGATACAACACCTGCGTGGGGTCAGGTATTTTGAGCAACACTTCAAATTTCCCCGCATCCGTTAAGTGGAGAAGCTCGACTGTGTGGTCCCAGTCTTCCCACTGAGCCCACAGCACATCACCTGGGTAACCCGGGCCGGAGTCCAAAAAATCCCATACTCTTTGGGAATCAAACCCGCGACCCCCATCCGAACCCAAGGCGCAAACCCCTGCGGGCCCATGGCGGCGGTTGTTATTTTTTTAATTATTGTTTTTTGTTTTGTGTTGTTGTTAGTATTTTATCAATTCTTTTTTCTTCTTCCCCTATACATTAAAAGAAAATTTAATGTATTCAGCACGATCTAGGCCCAAAACCTCTCTCTTTCCCTAAAGCCAAAGTCCTCTCTTGTCTTTCTCTTGCCCCCTCTCCCCCTCTCTCTCCTCTCTCCTCCCCCCCCCCCCTTTTACCTCCCTCCCCACTTCGGGTCAGAAAAGGGGGAGAGGAAGGGGGGAAGATAAATAGACTGAAGAAAAGAAGAAATTAACCCCTCCCCCCCCCCCCCCCCCCACCACCCACCCCCACCCCTTCTAGCCTAGAGAGAAAGTGGTTCACAGGGGCAGCGATGTCTTTGTTTTTTTAAATGATTTTCTTAAGCAGGCCCATTGCCCCCTACCCCAATCCTACCAGTGCTTCTCTTACCCCCCCATTCATGCGCAAATGGCTCCATCATTTCCCCGTCATTAAGGTTTTGGGTTTGGGGAGGGGGGGGAGGGGGGGGGGGGGGGGGGGGGGGGGGGGGGGGGGAGGGGGGGGGGAGGGGGAGGGGGGGGAAAAGTGTGTTTTGGGGGAGGGGGGGGGAGGTGTGGGGGGAGTGAGAAAAATTTTTGAGAAATTGCGGTGCTTTTTTGTTGTGATAATACAAATATTACTAACGTAATACAAGAAAAAAAGAAAAAGAAGGGTAGGAGGGAATAAGAATGTATGGAATTTTATAGCGCTGAATCTCGTAAAGCAAACAAAAACAAAACGCTTTGTCAAGTCAAAATGTCTTTATGGGGGGCAAAAGATGAAATTTACGCAACTTTTATCATTTTCATCCTACCCTCACAACAAACCCCCAAAACATCTAAAAATCAAGAAAAATGAGTTTTATAACAGCCCAAAGACGGGGTTAAGCTAGTGTTTAAGAGTCAAAAAAAAAAAAAATTAGGGGTGTTTAAAAAACCAGACCTCACAATATAAGATAAACCCAAACTAACAAACTTTAAAGTTTAGGGAGGTGTCCTTTTAGAATTGGTCTTTGAGTGGGGGTGGGGGGGGGGGGGGGGTTCGTCTTTTTTTTTTTAATTCCGTATTAGTCGGGGTTGGGGGGGGGGGGGGGGGGGCGATTTTTGTTTTTTTTCTTTTTTTCCTTGTCTAAGCTTCGAGGGTTTTCTGATCTTTTTGATTTTGCCCTATCCCACCATTTTTTTGCCCACCATGAAGGTAGCCCCCTTCCGACTTCAGGGATGTCTGCTGGGTATGTTCGTGTTTCCGTAACCCGCCTCCTATACAAACACGGGGGAAAACAATAACCCAAATAAAAAATATGGTACAATAATGCCTTTTTTTTGGTGTCTGAGTGCTTCCCCCCTCTCCCGATATGTCTTCTCGTCTGTCTGTCTCTCAAGGGGTGGTGATGTTTTTTTTTTAAAAACATGTAATGCTTAAACTTCCTCTGAAAAAAAAGATTTGTTAAAAGAAGTCCCCCCCTGGCTGTGAAATAGATTATTCTTCATCTATTACCCTCTGAAAAATAAGATTTGTTAAAAAAAAATTTCTCTTCTCCTCTCTTCTTCTCTCTCTCTTTAAAGGGACCTCTCTCTCTTCTCGGTCTTTCTCTTTCTAATGATGAATTTGGTTAGGTTTTTTCTCCTCAAATGGCCGTGGCACCCTTTTTGTTTTTATATTTCATGGCATTATTTTGTCGAGGGTTTGGGGGGACTAGGTGTGAAAATGTACCCGGTGTTTTTCTTTTTCCCCGGGAAACGAAGACTTGCCATCATACGAATTTTTTTTTCATTTTATCAAAAATCTTAAGTAAAATATTCATGCCATAAACGGGGCTTGTAAATTTTTATAAAAAAAAAATCGTCCGTGTCCTTTAAAGTTCTTCTGCAGACAAAAATTTAAACTTCGAAATATAACTCTTGTCGGGAAGAAACACTTTTTTCTTGATTCTCCTGACTTGGCGTTATTTTTTTCCATTATGAAAAAAATTTTCGGATAGAAACGAAAAAAAAGGGTGATTTTAACTTAATTTTTGAAAATGAAAAAAAAACGGCAGAACGAATTCTCGTTCAGATGGAGTTTTGATCTACGCAATTCGTATATTTGGTATGTTAGCTCCCAAAGGCACCCCCAAAACCCAGGGGCAAACGGCCCCTCTGCTGGGGGCCCCATGGGGCCTATAGTGGTGGGCTCCCCACCCTGGGGGATAAGGGATAACAAATTGGGGGAGGCTGTGGGAGGGGAGTGGAAAGGAGCCGGCTCGTCACAAAAATGTCGTCAATAAAATGAGGCAGCCCACAAAAAAGTAGAATCTGAGCTATAACGCAGCCAGTCAGTAACAAAAGCATGTAGCCTCAAAGCAAAAAAGGGTGCTAAAATTACATTTTACCCCCAAAAGGAAAATGCTGCCCTGCCGTTTTCGATAACCCCCCCAACGAAACAGAGCCCCACTAATGGCGGTGTGTCCCAAAAAAGTAAACACGTCGCTTGATGCATGGGAGGTAATCTAATTACGCCCCGTAGCCCAGTAAACATGATTTATACTAATTCATCTCTCGGAAAGAAGACGAAGAGGAGGGAACAGCAAGAAACAATACCCCCCCCCCCCCCACACACAAAACCACACCCCCAAATAAAACGTAAAACATTTACTGTCTTTTTTTTCTCCGTTCCCTGGCTGAGCTCTAAGGTTCACAATGGTGAGATTTTTTTTTTGTATATGCCCGTTTCACCCGCCATTAAGGTAGCCCCCATTCCGACGACGGGGTAATCTTTTTCTTCTTTCTGCAATTTTCTCTGTAAAAAAATCTTTATATGAAAATTTTTAGGACGCGACGCAAATTTTTCCCCCCGGAGTCAACGACTTGTACATAAATTTTTGAGTATGTTTTTGTCTTGTTGCTTCTTGCGAGCCCCAAGGTTCACCAATGGTGAGATTTTTCGTATGAACCTTTTTTTTGCCCCCCTTGATACCCCGTATTCTGATTTCGGGTACATTTGTGTATGAAGAAAGAAAACTCTGAAAATTTTTAAAAAAAAAAATACTTTGTTTTTGGTTTTGTTGATTCATTATTTTCTGTATTTGAACTTTGTATTTCTACCCTAGTATGCAGAGCTGAAAATGCCCCGGTGTGAGCATTTTTAAAAAAATTTTATTCTTTGATTTTGAGGGTAAAGGGAAAAAGGTTCATGTCGTTTTACTCCGAAAGCGGAACGGGGTTTAAAAGTGTGCGCAAAATGTTCGGGTGGTTGTACACGGGACCTCGATTTGTAGTCCTCCCAAAGGGCTTTTTATTTTCGAGGGCATCGGAACATTTATGAAAAAGAAGCAGCAGAAAAAAAGTCTTTGTTTTGTATACACTTTAAATCACGGGAGATTTCCAGCATGAAAATTTGGGGCTCTCTCAGGGAAAGGGTGCCGCAAGAGCAGCGCCACCCATTATTTTTTCCTGTCTGCATGTGTTGTTGTTTCTCTTTTGAGGGTTTTTCTACAGAATTTTGCCCGGACAGCTCTCTTGTTGTGTGGGTTTTTTAACGTGTGCTCAAACGTGTTGCCGGGGCCCCGGGTTTTTCGTTTCATCCCAAAGGGCTACCCCCCCCCAGACCACCACACATGGACGAGTAAAGCGGGGAAAAATTTCGGGCACAAACGGGGACGAACTAAACCGGGGGCGTAAAACCCATTTTCCCTTTTAGCAGGTGCGTACCCAGACCACAATCCACCCGATACATAGCTGTTTTGTTTGTTTTTGTGAAAAAAAAAGGGAAAGGGTGTTCCCCTAACCTATGTAGTCGTAGGGGGCGAGGGGTCGAGACCTCACTTTTTGGGGCCCGCATATTGGGGCGGCCCCCTCTCCTCCCCCTCGTGCTTTACCTTCCCTGAACCTTTAAGAGGCAGGTACCCCTTTAAGTGGGTGAAATGGGGGCCGTAAGAACCAAGGTGTAAAAAGGTCCCATCCAACTGGTAAAACCGCTTACCTGCTTAACTTGGGGTGGGGGAAGGCCGTGTCCCACCCCTGAGCGTCTTTTGTGGGCACTCCAAATTTGGAAAGGAGCCCTGGGTTTTCTGATGTGGGCGGGGATATGCCTCATTAGAACGATTTTGGATATTTGGGGTTATTTTCCTGTCCCACCCCCTTCTTGTCTATTGTCTGCCTTCTTGGTTTTTTTTCCTGCTTTTTTTTCCCCCCAGAGATACTTTAAAAAAAAATTTCTCCCATGCTGAAATGAAACCCCGGGCCTGACTTGTAGGTGCTTAAAGGGAGTAAAGCTTTTTTACTCTTTGACAGACAGCAATAGTTGCTGTTGAGCGTTCGATGAGGGGGGGGAAAAAGGGGGGGAGGAGATGAAAAAAAGGAAAAACAAAAACAAGAACAAAAAGGGGGAGGAGGTGGAGGAGGAGGGGGAAAAAGAAGAAGAAGAAAAAGAAGAAGGAGGAGGAGGAGAAGAAAAAAGAGAAAAAGAAAAACAAGAACAAAAAGAAGAAAAAAAGAAAAAAAGAAAAGAAAAAGAACAAGAAGAAAAAGAAGAAGAACAAGAAGAAAAAGAAAAAAGGGGAGGAGGAGCGAAGAAGAAAAAGAAAAAGAAGAAAAAGAAAAAAAAGAAGAAGAATTCAACAAAAGCAGCGTCTAGCTATATCAAAAAAATGGGGGGGTTTTTATTAAGCTACGAGAAAAAAATTGTTGGGCTAAAACGAAAACATTTTCCCCAGCCTTTTAATTTTCCCAAGTCACTGCCTTACGATTTTTTCAAACAAAGATATTTTTCTTTTCATTTACACCCCCTTTTAAAGTCAGGGCCCTTTTCTTGCGTGAAATTCGGGCTGCTCTCCCCCCGGGAAAGCGCGTCGCCACAAGAACAGTCTACCATTATTTTTTTTTTTCCTGTCTGAACTGTAATTGTTTCCCTTCATATGGTTTTTTCTCTGAATTTTGCCGGGACAACTGCTTGTTACCGTGGTTTTTTCGGCGTTTTAAAAAAATTGTAACACCGGGACCTCGCTTTAGTCTCTCCCAAGCTAGCACCCAGACCACCACTATGGTTATGCATGGGGGGGGGGGAGTTTTTTGCAAAAGGGGATTGAAACCCCCGCACAAATTCCGACCCGGACTTTTGTTTTTAGGCAGACAAATGGGCTCTCCCAAAACCTACGCAAGGAAAAAGTGCAGGGGAGAGAAGGGGAGGCAGGCCCAAGAAGAAGAAAGGGCAACAACTCACTGAAAGGAGGGAAGGCTTCTCCAAACCCAGGCACTGCCCCCAACCCCCCGCAAATGGGCCAAAGGTGCAACGTTCGCATGCAGTGCCCCCACACCCCGGAGGGGGTTTTGGGAGCAGATGAGTGATGATGGACGAGGAGGCCGTTCCCCTAGACCCCCGATCCCTCTTCCCTCCACCCCCCCCACCCCCCACCACCCCCTCCCACCCGCAGTTTTTTTGTTTTTAAATTTTTTTAAGAACTTTAACATCATGTGGGAGCAAGTGAGGAAATGTCATTTATGTGATGGTGGAGTAAGTCGTGATGTAAATGCTGGGATGGAAGGGAAAACCTTAGGGGGGAAGGGATCCCACCCGCCTACCCCGGGGCCTTGGGATGACTGTCACCCTTTTCCCCCACAGCGCCGTCCGTTTGTAGGTTCCTGCACAGGCCTCTAACCTCCCCTCGCGCCCCCCCCCCCCCCCCCCCCCCCCCCCCCGTTCTTTTGTACTCCCCCCTCCCTTTATTCCCTTTCCTGCGTTCTGTCCTTGGTTGGGTTTTTGTCTCTTTCTTTGTCTCTTCCTACTTTGTCTGCTGCCTGCTGTCTGTTGTTTGAGGTTTTTTTTTTTTTTTCTGTGGTACACCG
>JAQIHA010000181.1:0-14939 GCA_028751875.1 Rapana venosa | reverse complement strand
TTACAAGCTTCATTGACACCTACTCACTAAAGCAAAGGAAAAAAATCCAACATATCCACAGTTGCAAAACAATACCAAAGGAACAGACACAGGTCTGTTACACTGCTATAGTCACACCTCTACTCAAAAAGCATGACCTTGACCCCAACATTCTGAAGAATTATAGACCTGTTTCCAATCTACCTTTAATTTCTAAAGTCCTTGAAAAAGTAGTTCTCAAACAGCTCAACAACCACCTTCTCTCCAACAATTTTCTTCCTAGTTTCAGTTCCTTATCATGTCAATCACAGCACTGAAACCAGCCTATAACATTTAAACACGTTTTAAACTCGCTTCTGACTCAGGGAAAATCTCCCTTCTCACTCTGCTCGACTTATAAGCAGCCTTCGATACTATAGACCACTCAATTCTTCCCTCCCGTCTCCAAAAAGCGTTCCGCGTAATTGGCACAGCCCTCACCTGGTATAATTCATTTCTTACTGACCGATTCCAGACAGTTGCAGTAAACAAGATTCAATCAATACATGCCAAACTGGAATGCGGAGTTCCACAGGGATCAGTTCTAGGCCCTGTTCTTTTCACTCTTTACACTGCCCTACTGTCACATTTTAATTTAAACGTCATCAAATCAACCATCATTTTACGCAGATGACTCTCAGATTCAAAGCAGTTTTTACTCCTGAAAATCTGCCTTCTCTCCTGACAAATATGGCCCATGCTTTCAAGATATTCAAAACTAAATGACACAGAACAAATTACAGCTAAATGCAGATAAACCAAAAGCCATGCTTGTGGGGCCCCAAACACAAACTCTCTTCCTTACAACAGCTTCAATAGAACTCGCCAGTACATCAGTCCCTCTATCCACTGCTGTGAAGTATCTAGGTGTTGTTATCAACAACACACTCTCTATTCAAAAATTCATCACCCAGACCTGTCAGTCGTGCTACTATCAATTACGACATATTAGTGCAATTCGGAAGTACCTGTCCACCTATGCAACAGCCAAACTTGTCACTTCTGTCATTCTTTCACGTCTGGACTATTGCAATTCTCTTTTGTCTGGTCTGCCAGCATCATCTATGCACTCCCTTCAATGTATACAAAACTCCGCAGCTCGACTAGTTCCCAGAAAGAAAAAATCTGAGCACATTACCCCTCTATTGCGATCTCTCCAATGGCTGCCTGTGCCACAGAGAACAAATTATAAAATCAGTACCCTCAGTTACAAATGTCTCCACAAAACTGCACCCTCCTACCTCTGTGAATGTCTTAACCTGTACACACCTTCACGTTCCCTTCGCTCTGCTGCCGATACCTTGTGCTTACAAATACCTAGATTCAACCAATCCACCGTTGGCCGCCGCTCTTTCTCTATTTCGGGTCCATCAACC
The DNA here is from genome assembly GCA_028751875.1 of Rapana venosa. NCBI lineage: Eukaryota > Metazoa > Mollusca > Gastropoda > Neogastropoda > Muricidae > Rapana > Rapana venosa. The sequence goes on along the minus strand of JAQIHA010000181.1, from coordinate 13,545 downwards.
TGGAATGAGCTCTCTCTCTCTCTTTGCCAGAAACCTAGTTATGACACTTTTAAATCCAACCTCAAGACATATTTATTTCAAACCTAAGATTTCCCCCATCCTGTTCCATATCAGAACTATCCCATCTTCAATAACCCATGTTCTATCACCCTGCTAAAGTAGTTAAGTCAAGTCAAGTCAAGTCAAAAACACTTTAATCATTTCATGAAGGGCATTTACAATACCGACAGGCAGATTGATACGCATAAAAAATCTCAAAGACACAAAACAGCTATATTTCATATTGGTGAATATTCCAAATTTCCACATTTCAAAATGACTTCAAATAAAAATGTCATGAACACACACACAAACACACACGCGCATGCGCACACCACACATACACACACACTCACAAAATACACACTCACACACTCACATCAATTGTGAAACAATGTTTAGAAAAACCCAACAAACAAACAAAAAAAAACAAAAACAAAAAACATTGATTGAAGGCAAAAAACCCTTATTATTTACCCACGCACATACGCAACACGCAACACCCACGCACACCCACACCATACATCAATATATGAATTCAATGTTTTAAGACCATTGACTAGAAGACACACTTATTTCACACACCCAAAAACCAACACACATAATTATGTAATGACTACACCCATAACAATGACAATCAGGCAAGTAATGTAAAAACTAGGTAGTCAACATCATTGTGAATTCAGAAGTCGAATGCTTACTGGCACAAAAGATTTTTTTCTGTTTGTTTTGCTGATGGGACACTGGAAACGGCGTTCCATTCTTTTCCAATTATTTTTTAGCAGATTCTTACAATTTTCTGCAGGCAATTCTTGTTTTTAACACTAAGGTTATTGTACCAACAAATTTAATCAAAGCATAGAACACTCTCTATGTAAGACCTGTAAAACAAGGAAAGAATCCTTTTGTCTACAAAAATGAGTTCAGTTTCCTCAGAAAATACACACGTTGTTGTCCCTTTTTGACAATTGTGGCAGTGTTAGCGTCCCAGAACTTGTGGTCAAAAACAGTTCCCAGATACTTATAGTTCGAAACGTTTTCAACTTCTTGATTATGGATAATAATATTCTTAAGAGTATGCCCTGATTTTCTGAAGTTGATAGGCCGATCTTTAGTTTTAGAAACATTTAGCTCCAGATAGGCCTCGGTGAGGGCTGGACCTTGGTCTAAGACTGATCCGTATAGGAGAGATAACAGAGCACTGTCGTCTGCAAACTTTACCAGAAAGGAATTTCCATAGTTGCTTCTGCAATCATCTGTGTATAGAATGTACAGAAGTGGTGAGAGGACGCAACCCTGTGGAGAACTAGTGCAGGTAAATCTAACTGAAGAAGATATTTTGTTGGCAAAAACAGGCTGTGGTCTGTTGGTTAAAAATTCAATCAGCCAGTGAACAAGTCGATTGTTTACATCAAATTTTGAAATTATTTTGTTAACCGGAAGGTGAGGCTGCATTGTACTGAAAGCTGAACTAAAGTCAACGACCAATATTCTGGCATGAGAGTCAGGTGTTTCCAAGTGGCTATACAACTTGTTCAAATGAATAGTTTAACTCTTCGACCCCCCTTCGGGACCTGTACGCAAATTGTAGTGGTAAAGGGTCTTTCTCTGGGGTTTGGAAAGAATGAAAGATTTTACGTCTTTTCTATCGTTTTCATCACAAGAGATGTGAGAGCTACAGGTCTAAAATTGTTAGGCCGAGAAGGATTTGGTTTCTTTGGAAGAGGTATTATATTGAAAGTTTTCCAAATAACTGGAATCTGACAAGTATCCAGTGAGGCCTGGAACAGGTGTTGAAGGACACTGGCAAGCTCAGTGGTGCAAATTTCAGGGTTCTTTCACATATACCATCTGGAAGTATACGACCTGTGTGAGTGTGTGCGTGCTTTTGAAAAACATTTCACTATTGAAATTTTATGTTATAGATTTTGTCTGCAGCGCACCATGTTTGTAATATCTGTTTAAACTATTGATTATTTATAATTGATTGCATGACTGTGTAAGATTAGGTTGAATGCATGCCCTTTGATTTGTCTTTGCAAGATATAGCACTATATAAGTTCCATTCATTCTTCTTCTTCTTCTCCTTCTTCTTCTTCTCCTTCTTCTTCTTTGCATTCTTTTCTTATTTGCATTCTTTCTTTCATTCTCCTTTCTTCTTCTTTTTCTTTTTTTTTTCTTCTTCTTTTCTTCTTCTTCTTCTTTTCTTCTTCCCTTTTTCCTTCCCTTTTTCTTCTTTCTTCTTCTTCTTCTTTTCTTCTTCTTCTTCTTCTTCTTCTTCTTCTTCTTCTTCACAATTCTTGTTCTTTTTCTCCTTTGCATAACATAACACGATAAACCATTATTTATGGGAGTGTCAGTTTGTACAGAAATTCTGGAAAGAACTTGAAGTGACTATAAAACACAACTGTTCTCATTGTGAGAGACTGGACCTTAATGTGGAAATAGTGCTTTTTGGCACTGATGCAATTATAACTGATGAAGTGTTCGACTTAATAATACTGTTAGCAAAGTTCTATTTTTACAAATGTCGGATTGGTAAAACAAAACCTAATGTTGGTAATTTTGTGAATGAACTAAAATATAAATATGAAATGGAAAAGCTGGAGCATAGCAAACAAATGCAGTTTACTCATTTTCAGAAAAAATGGTTCCCGTACATAAACTTAGTAGAAGGTTGAATACCATTTCAAAATATTAGTAAAATTATGTATGTAATCTATGAATCTTGTCTTAATGAAAATGATGATTGATTCTTTGTGTACTTTGTGTAGCTAGTAGTCTTGTAGGCCTGTAAAATGGAAATGATGTAATGTTGTCTGGATGAAAAGTTAATTTGTTTGTTTTGAACTGTATATGTGTGCCAATCAAAAAGATTTTTTTTAAGAAGAATTGCAAAGAAGAAGAATTGCGGAAAAGAAGAATTGCAAAGAAGAATTGCGAAGAAAAAGAATTGCACAAAGAAGATATGCAAAGAAGAATTGCAAAGAAGAATTGCGAGAAAATTTTTTGAAGATTTGCGAAGAATTGCAAAGAAGAATTGCAAAGAAGAAGAATTGCGAAGAAGAATTGCAAAGAAGAAGAATTGCGAATACAATACACGCAGTAGTTATGTGAAAAATGACCGGAAACGGGCAGGCCCACGTCATCGCCAGTGGTGGGCTTCCCTCTCCCGTGTCTCCCCCTTCACCTCTGACGTCACTTCTGTCACCCCTGACAACGCTTCTTCCCCATGCTGCCGTCCACCCGCCCCTTCAGCTTTTGATTGTTCTGTTGTTTGTAACTCTGATAATGTTTTTTTGTTCTGATGATTATGATGTATATCATGATGTGTTTCAAACACAGAATCCCCTGATTAGCACAGTTCTTTCACCATCTTCTACTCCTGATTCACCATCCAAACTCTTTTTCTGTTCTTCCGATGCCGCATCTCACCCATCGCCTTCGTCCTTTCCTCTGATGTTGTCCAAACTCACCACTTTCATCTTCAACCTCTCCACCTCCTTCAGATCTCCTTCAATTTGGGTTTGTTAAAATGTGCAATCTGTCTGTCCAAATGAAAAGTCGACTACATATCTGATTTTCTCTGAAAAAAACATTGACTTAACCTTCCTCACCGAAATTGGCTTAAACACTTAGCCATGAGCCAAAAATAAACAGCTGACTCCTGGATAAAAAACCCAAATTCTTTCCCCCGACTCTCTCGAGGAGGTGGGATTGCCATCATCCTCAAAGCATATTGGAACCTTTCTCTTTCTTTCGGGTCAAAACTTCAATTATCACATGAATCTTTGAAGTTTGCGAATCAATCTCAACCTACTTGGCCACTCTATTATATCTGCTGCCTTTACCGTCCACCTCCCAGCCCTAAAAAAAACCTAACATCTTCTCTTTTTCACCAAGAATTCAGTCACTCCTCGACCAATACAAGCCTCTCTCCCACTAAACTTATAATTCTTGGTGACTTCAACTTCCATTTCGACAACCAGTCTTATTCAGGTGTCAAACGTCTTTCTCTGTCCAACCATTCTCTCCCTCAACTGGTAAACGAAGCAACGCACAGATCTGGTCATATTTTAGACTGGCTGATTACTAATGCTTCTTTAATCTTGTCACATCTTTTTCTGTCACCGACAAACTGCATTCTGATCTTTCCCGCCATTTTTCATTTTCAACATCACAAAACCTGTCAGAAAGAAGAATATTACTCGTCACAATCTTAAGCCTTAGACATTCATCCCTTCTCTTCCCAAGCTTCCGAACGTTTTTCACAAACCTTGACCACACGACCTCTCTGATCACTATAACACTATTCTCCCCCAACTGCTTGATGAGCATGCACCTCCTACTGATCATCTCCACCCTGACAGACCCTGTGCTCCATGGTATACCCAAGACATCTTAATAGCGAAGCGCAAACGCCGGCAACTAGAACGGCAGTGGCGGAAGTCAAAAACCGAAATCAACAAACAGCTTTTCCGAAAACAAATAAACAAAGTCAAACTCTTAATCCATTCAGCAAAGACAGACTACTAATCTTCCCTTCTCTGTGTACATCCATAAATCTCTTTTTTCCCTCACCTCAAATCTCCTTGGATCTGCAAAAACATCCCCTCTGCCTACAGCCACAGCCTGTCGAACTTCCATCCATATTTTCGCCTTCTTTTCAGACAAAGTTCGAAACATACGCCCAGACTTGATCAAACTCAATCCCGTGCGCCCCTGACCCCAGTTCACTGGCACTCCTCTCTTTTCCTTCCATCCCACTAGTGAAAAAGAAATCATGACAATTTTTGAAGGAAAATGACTATAAAATCATGCGACCTTGACCCTATCCCTGCTCCTGTTTCTCACAATGCTTTTCCACAATTTGTGCCTATTATTAACTAAAATAGTAAACTCATCTCTTCAGTCAGGAATTTTCCATCGTCTTAAAACAGAAATTTAGTAAACACCTCTACTGAAAAAGCACAAAACCCCGATCCCAACATTCTGAAGAATTATAGGCCTTTCTCAAAAATTACCCTTTGTCTCTAAAGTACTAGAAAAAGTTGTTCTCAAACAGCTCAACAGTCACCTTCATTCCAATGATCTTCTTCCCACTTTTCAGTCTGCCTATCGCCCCAACCACGCACGAAACCACCCTAGTCCATACTTTAGATACACTTCTGCTTGCTTCTGATGCAGGAAAAATCTCCTCCTCACTCTTCTTGACTTATCTGCAGCCTTGATACCATAGATCACTCAATTTTCTTTCTCGCCTCCAAAGTACGTTTGGTAATTTAATGGCACAGCCTCACTGGTTTACTTCATACCTCACAGCCCGTTCCAGAAAGTTATTGTAAACAAATTCAATCAAAACCTGTCAAAATGGAATGTGGAGTCCCGCCCGGGATCAGTCTGGGGCCCCCTTCTCTTTACTCTCTACACTGCTCCACTCTCACATTTAATAAACAACCACCCTATTGACATTATTTCTATCGCGATGATACTCAACTTCCCGTGCAGCGATACTGTTGAAAACTTGCCTTCCCTCCTGCAAATATTCCTACTGCCTTCAAAAACATTTAAAACTGGATGACTCAGAACAAGTTACAACTTAATGCGATAAAACCGAAGCCATGCTCATAGGGACCCAACATAAACTTTTCCCCTATCACAAAAACTTCAATAGAATTCGGCAATACGTCAGTTCCTTTGTCCAAAATTGGAAGTTTTTATAATAGTTCTTGACAACACATCTCCATGAAAAAATTCATCACCCAGACCTGCCAGTCTTGCTTCTATCAATTACGGGCATAAGCGCGATTCGCAAGTTCTGTCCACTGATGCAACTTCAAGCTTGTCACATCTCTCATTCTTTCATGTTTAGACTACTGTAATTCTCTATGGGTGGCCTTTCCACAATCATCTATTTCCCCTCTCTTCAACGCTACAAAACTCTGCAGCTCGACTGGTCCTAAGAAAGAAAAAATCTGAACACATCACTCTCTTCTGCGATCTCTTCACTTGGTTGCCTGTCTCACAAAGACTGGAGTATAAAATCAAACCCTCTGTTTCAAATGTCTCCACAAATCTGCACCCTCTTATCTCTGTGACTGTCTTCACCTGTACACTCCATCTTGTTCCCTTCGTTCAGCCCCAGATACTTTGTGCTTTCGAACACCCAGATTCAAACAAACCACTGTTGGCCGTCGCTCCTTCTCTGTTTCTGGTCCATCCACCTGGAATGACCTCCCTCTTTCACTTTGTCAAAAGCCTTCACTTGATTCCTTCAAATCCAGCCTCGAAACACTCTTATTTCCTACCTGGACTTTCCCCCACATATCTGTCCCTAATTTTCAACAGCATTCTTTCACCTTCTAAGTGTTGTTCCGTGTGTTTTGTGGGGGGTGGGGTGTGTGTGTGTGTGTGTGTGTGTGTGGTTTGTGTGTTTGTGTCGTGCGTGTGCGTGGTAGTGCACGCGCTGGATTTGAAATCTGTTGCTCATTATGTTTTAAAGGGGGTTGCATGCCTGTAATGATTGAGTGCAAGCCCTTCGATTTGTTTGTTTTTTACAAGATTCAGCGCTATATAAATTCCATATATTATATTTATTATTATTATTATTATTATTATTAATTTTGTTTGCATAACTAGAACAAATTTTTACATATATGTTTTAAGAAGTATACTAAGAGTTTGCAATTATTTCAGATTTGAATACGACATTTCAAATAAGTTAAAACCTAACAACTTTTACTGAAAAAAGAAAATGGAAATGTTTTAGTACACAGATCAATTTTTGAGTATATCAACAAATAAATGCTATCAAAAACAGTTTCTTCAGAAAGTATTAGTCATCATCAATTAGTTGCTTGTAATATTGCCATTTACCTGCAAAAACATTCTTAGTCATATTTGTTTTAGTAATACACTCTTTAGTTTGATATAGTTTTTTCAGATATTTTCTAAAAAACCCAAATAGAGGTTCCGTTTTTTGTACTCTAGATCTGTAAATAAAAACTTTTGCCTTGAGTAATATTTCATCTAGTATTTCATCACTCTTTGATCGAGAATCAAATCTAAACAAAATCTGTTCCTTTGACAGCACTAGATCATGTGTATTGCACAATTTTCCTGAAGAAAGCTTTGTAATTCATTCCAAAAATGAGAAGTTTTGCTGCAAGCATAGAATAGATGATCAACAGTTTCTTTCACAAAATTACAGAATGTGCATTTGTTGCATTCAAAAATTTTCATTTTTTCCAGAATATTATTTGTTGCTAGAATTTTGTGGATCAGTCTTATCTGGAACCATTTCATTTTAATTTCTTTTATTTTATGTACTTTGTCAAAAATATTTCTCCAGGTGAGATCACCTGGTATTGTATTGTTCCATTTATCGCAACACTTTGGCTGTTTGTTATCTGCAACCAGAATGTCATAATAAGGGCGTGTTCCCTTTTTAATTGTCAAAATAAAACCCAAAGCCTTTTGAAGGTTATTTGATCTATTATCATTTATATTGATGTCCGTTTTGCTGATATACTTTTTAATCGCTAACACAGCCTAAATATGTAATAGAATTTGTCTTGATATTATATTTCTTCTTAAAATGTTCATATGTCAAAAAATGTTCACTTTTGTCAACTAGATCTGCAATGCGATATATACCGTTGTCTATCCATTCTTTCACTTGAAAGAAGTTTCCACCAACTTTAACATTCTCGTTGTAAAATATGTTTTCTGTCAAAAGATTTTCAGAATCAACAAGTTGAACTTTCCTGCTAAACATTTTGTATGCATGGAATGTATCAATCCAGAATGCATTTGAACTTCTTTCCCTAATGGGTATACAGTAGCTATTTTGTCCAGATCTTTGACAACAGGGCAAATCTCTTCAATGATAGAACTCCACTTATGAATCCTGAGTTTAAGTTTTCTTATCATACAAGTTTTAACCCCATTATATACTGTTTTAGAGATGGTATTCCCAATCCTCCATGCTTTATATGTTTGATTGTGGTTTTTCTCGAGATTCTATCTTGCTTATTTTTCCACACAAACTTAAAACATAGCTTCTGAAGTATATTTATATAATCATTTGGTGGATTACGTACAGTATCCAGAGATATATCAGTTTGGAAAGGATTAAAGATTTAAGCACTGACACTCTACCAATAGGTGTACTATCCCTTTTTATCCAGATGTTGAATAGAGATCTTTTTTCTGTAATTTTGTTATCATAGTTTAGTTTTTCACATTGTGACAAGTCTGGTGTAAACCATATTCCGAGTATCTTAAACTGTTTTGGGTTCCAGTCTAACCTTAAATGGGTCATATACCTTACATCAGAAAATGTTTTGCTCCAAAGCCATATTACTTTAGTTTTCTCTATATTCATAAACAGTCCAGTCACTTTTCCAAATAAATCTAAAGTTTTCATGGACTGTTCAAATGATATGCCGTCACCTTTATTTATTACCTGTGTGTCATCAGCGAACTGTAACAACTTGTATTCTGTGTCATTAATAGAAATACCTTTGATGTTTCGGTTTTCTCTTATCATAATTGCTAGAACTTCTGCTGAGAGAATAAATAAATATGGAGATATAGGGTCACCCTGTCTGCATCCTCTGTGGATATTAAACCAGGAGGGGCACTGTCCATTAACTATAACTGTAGACTTAATATTTCTGTAGAGGTTGAAAATCCAAAGCGTATATCTTTTCCAAATCCAAATGCTTTAAATACTTTGAAATGAACTGCCAACTTAATGAATCAAAAGCCTTTTCAAAATCAATGGAAATTAACATACCTGGAAGGTTTTTCATTTTTAGGTAATTAATCAGATCATACAACAATCTTATATTATCTCCTATATATCTGTTAGGCAAAAATCCTGTCTGATCTTCATTGATGAGTTTGGGAAGAACTGTTTTTATTTGATTAGCTATACAGGATGAGCCTATTTTATAAATAACATTAAGTAAGGATATTGGACTCGATTTTTTCATAAATTCTTTTGCTTTGTCATGTTTAGGGATACATGTAATTAGTCCTTCTTTTTGTGTGTTTGTTAATTTCCCATCTCTAAAGGATCGATTTAAAGCTCTGACTACAAAAGAACCAAGTTGTTTCCAAACAAACTTGAAGAATTCTGAGGTAAATCCATCAGAGTCTGGGCTTTTCCCATGTTTCATATTTCTAAGAGCGCATCCAGCCTCCTCCAATGTTATTTCACCTTCAAGCAATTTTTTTTCTCGCTTGATAGCTTTGGAACTTCTGAGACTAGATCTTTAATCTCATATTCTTTTACTTTTCATTCTTTATATAGGTTTTCATAAAATACTTTAACTTCCAAAAGAATATCCTCAGATTTATATAGCTCCTTGTCATTTGAAACTAACTTTGGCATATATTTACTTAAATAATTTCTTTTTTTCTAAATTACAAAAATACTTTGTGATCTTTTCTCCCTCTTCTACCCATCTAGCTTTTGATCTAAGAAGAACACCTTTCATTTTAACATCTCTAATGGCTGTTAGTTCACTAGTGAAATCATTTAATTGCTGAATGTCCAACTCTGTTTTGTTTACTTTTTTCTCTACTTCTTTGATTTGATTTTCGAGTTTTTGTTCCTCTTGCTCTCTCTCTTTCTTTTTCTGTGTTGCCTATGCTATTGTCCTTGTCCTAATCTTCATCAGCAGAAAATCTAAAAACACATTTTCAGGAACTGTTAACTTTATATTAGTTTCAGATAATTCTTCTAGATTTTCTTTCTCATAGTGCTCAGCAGCATACTCTTCAATAACATTGTTAATAATTTCATTAATTTCTTTTGTATACATGCTATCCTTGAGGAGAGAGTTGTTAAATTTCCAGTACGTCCTGCACTTCTTTTGTTTACCAAATTTTAAACTCAAACTAATCATGGAATGATCTGATCGATATCCATAATGGATATCAGGCTCTTCCACAGCAAAGATAAGGTACTCAGAGAGAAGGAAAAAATCTAATCTGCTTTGTTTTAAAGGACATGTCTTTCTCCATGTGAATCTTTTACAATTGGGGGTTGTATTCCCTCCATATATCTGATAACTAAAGCTAAACTAATTTATTGTCGACAAAAAGATTCTGTTTGTTATACAAGTCCTACATAGAGAGTTTTGCAAGTTTCGCTTTTATCTGTTGGTACAACAACCAAAACAAGAATAGTCTTCGCAGAATTGTTAGAATGTACTCAAAAATAATTGGAGAAGAACAAAGAGATCTCAAGTCATACCACGATCAGCAGCTTGTGCGCAAAGCGACTGCCATCTTGGCTGATCCCTCCCATGATATGTTTTCTGAATTTCAGTTGTCTTCAGGTCGCTGTTTTTGGTGCCCCCTTAGTAAAACAAATAGAAAAAGAAATTCTTTTATTCTAGTAGTCATTCGAATTCTAAATTCAAAGCAACACTGACCACAGTTTTACATAGTGGGTGTGGGTGTGTGGTCATGAAAATAAGTACTCCTGTATCTTACTTTGGGCTTAAATGATTTTTAAATCTCAAACAGAAAATGAAAAGAATGAGCCTCAATATATTAGGACTTTCAGAGTGAGAGGGAAAAGGGAGCGGCTGCATAACATCCGGCAATTACACCATTCTTTACTCAGGAGGAGATCAAAACCAGAAAGGAGTTGGCATGATTCTAGATCAAGAAACCTCAAAGACCATCAAAGGTTTCTGGACTGTAAATGACAGAGTCCTGATAGTAAAATTTAAAGGGGCACACCTTTCGACATTGGAATAGTACAAGTATATGCACCAACACTGATTAAAGATGACGCAGAAATTGAGGAGTTTTATGAAAATATCGAAAAGGAAAAGAAGCAAATGAAGTCTCAAGATATCAGAATAAAAATTGGTGACCTCAATTCAAAGGTAGGAAAAGGGAAAGATGAAACCACAGTTGGCCCATTTGGAATGGAGTGAGAAATGAAAGAGGAGAGGGGGCTCACGGAAATGTGAAAGGGAAAAAAAGCTGGCTGTCATAAACACATGGTTTGAAAACCATCCAAAAAGATGCGGGACATGGAAAAGCCCCGGGGACAGAACCAGGATCAAATAGATTACATCCTGATTCAAGAACGCTTATGTAACTCTATAACATCTTGTAAGTCCATGCCAGGTGCAGACTGTGGGAAATGATCATGTCCCCGTTATCGGTACAATGCGACTAAAAATTTAAAAAAATTGTCAAAAGCAAAAAGAACACCAAAACTGCAAATGAACATGCTACAAACTGACAAGAAATCAAGAAAAATAGAAGATCAAAGTTTGGGAAAAAAATTCGATGGCCTAGATCAACTCACCCCTACAGAGGAAAAATGGCAGATGATGAAAGAAAAGCATCAGCAAGGCAGCAAAAGAATATATACCAGTCATAACTAGAAAGGAACAAAAAAAGTGGATGAGCTCCGAGATTTTAAACCTAATGGAAAACGGAGAAAGGGAAAAGTTGATGAAAAGAAGTATAAAAAACTTGAAAAACTGGTTAAGAAAAAAAGGGAATGAAGCCAAGGAAGAACGGATCATTATGCAGTGCAAGGAAATTGAAATGAATGCAAATTTGATAGCAAACTTATTGCATGAAAAAATAAAAGATGTGACAGGAAAGAAATCATCTGCAAAAACAGGTTGTATAAAGTCGAGAGGGTGGAGATATACTCATGGAAAAAGAAGATATTCTTAACAGGGGGTCAGAATAACATCGAAGAGTTATACCACGCGACAGAGGTCCACCTCCTCATTTAGCAACGAAGATGGGCCCCATAATCAATGGAAGACGAAGTGAGACATGCACTCAGCAAGATGAAAAGTGGTAAGGGGCCAGGACCCGATTGTATCCCATCTGAATTGATAACAGCCCTGGTGAAGTGGGAATTAAGGGAGTCACAAAAAATACCAAACAATATATATGACACAGGAGAGATTCCGACAGATATGAAGAAATTCCCTCTACATTGCGATCCCTAAGAAAATGGGTACAGCTGAATGTGACCAACATCGTACAATCAGCCTGAGAGTCACCTCACCAAAATTCTTTTACGAATACTCATGAAGAGAATAAAAAAAAAATACTCCCAGAAATATCAGAAACGCAATTTGGATTCATGGCAGACAAAGGCACCAGAAATGCAATCTTCGCATTGAAAATTTCTCATGGAAGATCCATCGAGGTCCAGAAAGACCTGTACCCTGTTTCATTGACTACTCAAAGCGTTCGACAAAGTACGACACTCCACTTGTTTGATATTCTGGCAGGGCTACACATCGACGGGAAAAAATCTTCGAGTCCTCAGAAACATATATTGGGAACAGGAGGCAGCTATTTAGGCGACAAGGACATCAGTCAATATAGACCAATCTGCAGGGTGTGAGGCAGGGCTGCGTGTTCTCGCCTGATTTATTTAATGTATATAGTGAAACAATTCTACGAAATATTGAGAAGCATGAGGGAATTAGTGTTGGTGGCCACAACAAACGACAACCTTGAGATATGAGAGACACAGTCCTTATCGCCGACTCTGAAGAAAAACTGCAAAAGATTTTAACAACAGTAACAGACGAAAGCGAAAAGAAAGGATTTCAGCTCAATGAAAAGAAACAGAATGCTGGTGATCTCGAAAAAGCTGTTATACCACAATGCAACATAGCCCGTAAAGGAAGAGAAATCAGACAAGTAAACCCTTTAAATACCTTGGTTTACTACACCCGGACGGCAAGGGGTACACAGAAATCAAGAAGAGAATCGGTCAATCTAAGGCAACTTTTAACAACATGAAATGCCTTTTTACCAACAATAAGATAAGCCTCAAGACAAAGATCCCTGTTTGAGAGCCTACGTATGGTCCATTCTTCTGTGCGGATGTGAGTGCTGGACCCTTGCCAAAGGACACAGAACAGCGGGCTAGAAGCAGTTGAAATGTGGTTCATCGGAGAATCATGAAAGTCTCATGGACAAAAAGAAAAACAAATGCAGAAGTAATGGGAAAAGGCTGGGTACAAAGATCCCTTTTCACACCCTCAAGAAAGACAAACTAAAAAATTTGGCCATAAAAGGGTGACGGACTAAGAGAAACTGTTATGGAGTGGCAAAACTGTGGAAACAAGAGCAGAGGGAAAACAACGCACAAAATTCACAGACAGATTAAACAATTCGCAACGAAAAAAGAGAGCACCAACAATGGCGCATGAGAGGACCGAGAACAGGGAAAATGGAGGCCCTGATCGTCGAGGTTGCGGACCAGACCGGACACTTGAAGAAGAAAGAAGAAAATCGTGTGTGTGTAAATTTATGTCTTTAGTCCCTTGTTATTATGGTGCGCGCACCGCGCGTGTGTATGTGTGGTATTTACTAGTCAAAGTCTATAAAATTGTGTTCATATATTGATGCGTGTGTATGGGTGTGCACATGTGTGTGTGGTGTGAAGTGGCGTGTGCGTGCACACTAAATAAAATTTATTTTTTTTAAATC
>JAQIHA010001809.1:0-10454 GCA_028751875.1 Rapana venosa | reverse complement strand
GTGATCACTTATCCAAATCCCAAAAATAAAAAATTTTCCCTTCATACAAATCAACTCCTTTTTGATCACACACCCCCAAACACCCCACACCACCCAACCAACTGACAAAACAACAACGGGAAAATTTTTGCCATTTTTCTTGGGCCCTGATTACTCTCCTATTCCCCTTCAACCTCTCGTCATTCATTTACTACTCTTTATCCCCTACAAATTTGACATTCCCTTGTTAAATCCCCTCTCCCCCCCACCCCCCCCCCACACTTTTTTTTAAAAAAATCCCAAATAATCCACTTTTTTAACACCTCTTTTTGAAATTGCCCTACCCCTTTTCAAAAAAACAAAAAAAAATTTTTAAATTTCGCCCCTCACCCCCTTCCACCACGAAAAACTCTTCTTTTCAGGGACTTGGTGCCCCTTTCCCAAATACTTTTTCCCGAACCCACCACCCCCCCCCTGTCAATTATACGATTAAAAATGTTTAAAAAAAACTCAAAATGCCCTTTTCCCCAAAAATCAATGCCTGGCAACTTAAGGTCAACCCAAGAGGAGGGGTCCCGTTTTGGGGAAAAACCAGAAAAACGCACCTCCCTCAGGAGTTTCAAAAAAGGTACAACCTTGTACCCTTTATCCCTTTGAAACCCCCTGCCACTGGAACAGGCCCCGGGTCATGCAAAGATCAAAGGAAAAGTATGGGGTTGTGTTGGGTTTGTGTTAAAAAATTTAAAAAAAAGGGCCTGTATAACAGCAGCACGGGGAAAAAAAATGTTTTTAGATTCAAATTGAAGCAAACTTATTTCTTTGTTTTGTTTTAAAACAAAAATTTAGGCTTCGGGCCCTCAATTTTAAAAATTTTCCCCATTTAAAATGCAGCACCTTAAGGGTGGGAAAAAAAACAGTTGCAGCAAAAAAAATTCTCACTACGTTGAACCAAGCCTGAAGAAGGAAAAAAACAAAAAGTTAAATTTTCATTTTTACGTCTCCAAGTTGGTTAGTTTCCTTTATTTTCGGCAAAATATTGGTATGAAGACTTACATTTGAATTTCCCGGAGCTCACCCAGGAACAAACAAAAAAAAAGAAAAAAAATTTCAACCCCCAAACTTTTTTAAAGCCTTCCTTACTTTTCCCTGTCTGAGTATTCACCTCCCTTCCTCCCAAATTTTTTTTTCCTTAAAACCCCTCTAAAAATATAATTTTCCGCCCCCCCCTTCCCTCTCACACCACCACCCCATTCATCTCGCTAAAATTATGCGCCCAATTTACATTTCCAAAGGGCTTTTCATATAATTTTCTCTCTCTTCTCTCCGCTCTGATACAAAAATCATCGATTTCAATTTCTTTCTCTCATTATTTTTGCTTTTTTGTTTTTTGACTTGACGAAATTTTCTACATTTTGAATATTTCTTTTTAAATATTCGAAGCAAATCTTTATCACTCAATAAAACACTTACAAATCGGGGAAAACTGGCCTTCTCACTTTTCCAAACAAAAGGCCAACAAAAAAAATATTTAAAAAATTTTTTAAAAAAAGGAACGCATATTCATGCCCCTTTCATTTGCGATCATTTCCATCAAGCTTTTTTTTGTTTTTTTGTTTTTTTTTTATAAAAAAAATTTATAACTTTAATTCTGCCACCACTAACTATCCTCTAAAAGCCAAAAGTTTCTGGGTATTACTTATAAGCAGAGTTCCCTTTTTAAGTTTTGGCAGTTGAAAAAGCCAAATTCAAAAGAGTAAAAAAATTTCCGGGCAATGATAAAGTTTTGGGTGACGTTTTGGATACCTTTTTAAAGTCCGGAATAAAAGTTTGGGGAAATGCCGGTTTAAATCTTGAAGTCCTGATGATGTGAAGTCTTGAAGTCCCGAAAATTTTGAAGCCCGGGCATAGAAGCTAATCCGGGTGATAAAAAGTCTTGAAGTCCTGGTAATGATAGTTTAAAGTCCTGTTTTTAAAGCTAATACTGGTTTAACCCTTTATGAAAATATTAGTTTGGAAATATAATCTTGAAGCCCGGGGAATGAGTCCGGGGTAATCTTATTTGGTAATAACCGGCAAAATAATTTTAATCCGGTGAGATGAAGTTAAGCCCTATGAAAATCTTGAAGCCCTGGCTGGCCTAGCGGTAAAAAACTTGAAGGCGAATCCTCCCTTAAAAACAACACATTTCTTACATCTCGCAAACTTTTTTCTTTTCTTTTAAAACAAAACCTTTTTTACTTCACTTTTTTTTCAAAACCTCTGTAGTTTCGGAAATTTACGTTTTTTTTTTTCAAAAATTAAGGTACCTCAAGAACATATCCTGTCATTACTATTTTCGAAGGCATAATTTTCCCCAAAGTATTCTTTGGTCAACTTTTTCTCCCCCAAAATGTTTCTCCACATTTCAGTGCTGCCCCCTCTTTCACAAAAAAAGGGTACATTGCGGGGCATCATGTTTTAAACACAAACCCCTAACATCGCAATAACGTATGTGTTTAAAAAATATTATATTTGGGGCCACAAAGTGCCTTATCCCCGTCGGTAACCCAAAAAAATTTCACCCAAAAATTATGTCAAAATCTACATTTTCTCTGAAATATTCAAACATTTGAAAACGACTTTGACAAATGCGCATATTAATTATTTAAAAATATAGTGACCCTTTTTACAAAGACACTATGTTCCTTACCAATACCCCATTTACGGGGGCAAAAATCAGGTGTACACCCTTCACTCCGTTTTGCGTTTTTCCATAAAACATTTTTAGAAAGGTTTTCGCAAATATTACTGACCCTCACTAAAAAATTCAAATCATAGACCATAGAGATAAAGCCTTGACAAACGCTTGATCCCCTCAGAAAAAACTACGGTCCCAAATTTTCCATCAGGTGTTTTGCTGTTGGGGGATCTATGACAAGCCTTTCACAGCGTCTTTTGCCTGGATAATTGTTAGTTCATCTGCTTCAATTTTAAAAAAATTTGGGGGACAAAAAAAAACAAAGTAAACTAAGGCTTGATTCGTGGGGGATTTTCCGCCCAGTCGCACGTGAAGTCTTGCCTTCAAGGCACTTGTCGCCCCCCATGTCGTCTGCTTAACCAAGGGGTTATCCTCACATACTTTTCCGACTCACACCTTTCCCATTTTATCCTTTCTTTTACACTACTTCAAAAAGGGTTAAAAATTTTTTTTTTTTCGAAATGTTCCACTTTAGCCAAAATAGCTTCAATTTCCACATCAGTATATTCCTTCCAAAAAAAAGCCAAAATTTGCTGCATTTTTAGCTACAAAAACGTGGGGAAAGACAAAGCCATCATGGCCAAAATTTTTGGAACGGGGGGGGCTGGGCACTGAATTTGTGCCCATTCCTTTCCTTTTTTAACTGACCCTTTGGAAAGTTTCATTCTACTGTGTTACAGGGAGAGCTTAGGGGTGAGGGGAAATCCCCACAGGGGAATGAGTCCGGGGCTGCGGGGCTAAATACGCGGGGGCGGCGCGCAGGCTACGGTGGGTCAAATGGGAAAGGGTTTAAAACATTTTCAAAGAAATTTTATGGAGCAAAACCCATGGGTTAAGACCGTTTTTTTTTCCTTCAAACCCCTGGGTTTTAAATCTTGGTTTTGAATCTGGTGGCTTTTTGGAAAAATTAAAGGTGGGGATTTTTACAATCTCCCCGTCAATTCAAAGGCCCGCCCGTGCCGTAATTTCCCATCATTACAAACAATTATGTACTTTATACCTTTGCATAACATCAAAAATGATTTAAAGGTCCCAATTTATGTCAGAATTCATGATTACATACATCCCTGATTTGGGATGCGGCTACCTTCGGTGGGGTAAAAAAGGGGCCAAAAAAAAAAATCTCACTTTTTTTCCTAAAGCCAGCAGAACAAAAAAAAAAAACAAAACCCCGCAATAACCAAAAAATAAACAAAAAAAAAACCACCCCAAAAATTTTTGTACCTATAACATTTTGTACCCTGTTCGTATTATCACACTATCAAATTTGCTTCCCATTTTTTTTTTTAGCACTACCTTTCTCTTTAATATTCAAACATCTTCAACCAAACGGAAAGCAAATACCTTTCCAAAAAACTTTTTGGGGCTCTTCTTCTTCTTTCTTTTATCTTCCGGTTTTGCCCCTTCGCGCGCGGGGGGACACAAATCTGTTTCGCTAGGGGGGGCTTGGTATTTAAGGTCATGGGCTGCAGGTCACCTGGGGCGCCCATCTCTCCTGGGGCTACCGGCTTTTACCATTGTTTGGTGGGTTTTGCCCTGGGGTGTTGGGCCGCTTCTGGATACCCAAAACCCCCTATCCTTTGTTTTAAAAGGTGGAGAAAATTTTTTTTCCACCTTTTTTTCACCCATTCTTATCTTTTCGGTCTGGTTTTGTTGACAGCTTTTCTCAGGGACGCTTATAGCAATTGGTGAAGACTGTCCTGACTTCCAATCATGGGTCTGCAAGTCGGGGTTTCAGAGTCTCGCGGCGTCTGGTGAAATAAGGGCGGAATTCTTAACATCTCTCAGGTCATCAAGTGCAGACCTGCCAAGTTTTTCCTAATTCCCTTCGTGGTATAACTCATCGACGGAGATCAATATGCACTTTAGACAACCCAAAATACTGTCCAGCGTTTGATAAAATACGGAGACATAATCGTATCCAGCATTACATCCCCGGGGAGTCCGGAATGCGGATACCTGACATTGTTAGCAACAGCGTCGCATTCGCTAAAATCTCACCATTGGTGAAACTCAGAGCTCTATCCACAGGAACGAAAAAAAAAGAGACAAAACCCCACACACACATACTGGTCGATGGGGAGGGGAATGGGTGGTAAGTGTGGCTCGGGGAGGGGTGGGGATGAGATGATAAAGCGTGCATTTCTTCTTGACGTGACGTGACTCTCCTGCAAATTCAGTGCTATCTTATTCTCGTCCCTCTCTAAGTGCTCATCTTTCTCATGTAAAAAAATCGCTCCGAGAATACTCACTATTTCATGCTGATAGTTTTCAATGTGGAAGCATGTGGGACAACACTCTTTTTCTCTGCAGACACAATGTTTAATGCCAGACCTTCCATCCAATCTTCTATTAAACAATCTTCTTTCTTCTTCTTCTTTCATCTGCCGCTGGTGCCTTTCGAGCGTCGCGGGAACACAGACGTCGTCTGCAGCAAGGCGGGAGGCTTTGATGTAGTGTCAGGTTCATGGGCTCGCAGGGTGTCAGCCACGGAGTTTGCTCCATCGTCTCTTGGTCTAACCTCTGGCTTTCCACCCATTGTGTTTGTGGTGTATCCCGTGGGGCTGGAGGCGAGTTGCGCGGCATTCTAGTGAGGTTACCAAACACCTGGATCCTTTGTTTGTCTTCCGCTATAGGTGGAGAAATTGGTGTTAGTCGACCATGTCTCTGATCACCTCATTCTTGATCTTGTAGCGTCTGCGTCCTTGTTGACAAGCTTCTCAGGCAGTGCATTTCACATGTGACCAAATTTTCATCTCTAACGCTTTGTTAGGCCCAAGTCAGAACACGGTATGGAGCTGTTTGGAACGAAGATGGAGTTGTGATGAGTTTTGCTTGGTGCTCAATGGGATGCTGAATGATTTTAGAAGGGGGGCGAGTTGTAACTGACTGCGTTCTGCTTCTGGCATCTTGAATTTTCTAATCTCTCTGTCAATTTCCATCATCAGTGAAGAGGCTGCAAGGTATTTAAATTCTTTGTCTGTTTCAACTGGGTGCCGTTGATGTTGAATTTCAGCTTTTCCTGGATTTCTGCTGACAGACAAAACTTCCTGTTTTAGTGATACTGATCTTCATGTCATACCTCTCAGCAGCTAGTGTTTGAGTTGGTCAGTGTGTTCTTGAGACTGCTTTGTTCGGATTCATTAAGGCAAACTGGTCGTCAGCAAATAATATGTCATTCAGGGCCTCAAGATCTGGGTTTGCTTCCTTTGTAATCTGGACCATGTAGATCGACGAAGAGAAGGGGAGAGAGTACGCAGCCTTGCTTACCCCTGATGTAACCGTGAAACCACATCGGAATGTTACCACTGCTGTTCGGACTGCTGCACATACTGTTTTGGCATAGATTGCTCTGATGTTATCAAGGCAACTACTGCCCCTTCACGACCGTACTGCTCCAGGATCTTCCAAGAGCTTGTCACTTGAATCGGTCGAAAGCTTTCTCTTGATCAACGATACTGTATGCAGGTCTTGTTGTATTCGATGCCCTTTCACACAGCTGGTCGAGTGAGAAAATGGCACCTGGCATACCTCTTCCTTTCCGAAAAGCAAACTGGCATATTGCTCAGTAGGTGTTCTGCTTGGCTCTTGTGCGCTGTCCAGAATCTTTGCAACATTTTTCCTACATGGCTGAGAAGGTGAAATGCCCTCTTAGGTGCTGCAGTCTCTCTTGCTGCCCTCTTCTTCCAAATTGCACCACTATTGCATTTTGCCAGTCATTGGTACTTTCCCCTCTCTACCCCATGCTTTCTTCTGGAAGAGAATGGTGAGCCACTTAACTCCCGTATTCTCCGCATGCAAGGATGGCTTTAGTTTGTTATGAAATGCCGTCATCGCCTGCCGCTTTGGCGCCTTTATGGGTTAAGGGCTGGTCTTTTCAAATTTGCCTTATCTTTTGATCCATGTTTCAGCTTCAAGATTTTGGGGCTCTAAACTGCGTCCGTTGATAAGCGTGTGAGAACTGGGGGGGGAGCGGCTGAGAGCTGGAGGCTTGAGCTCCAGATGGGTGTTAAAAGAATCTTTAAAATATCTTCCATCGTTTCAGAATTTCCCTCTCTTTGGTGCAGTGCCTCTCCATTTGTCATCATTTACTACTGTTTTTGTTGGATTGAATGGCTCATCTCTTACTCATCAGATCGTCATCACATCACTTTTGAAAAATTCTCTTGGGGATTTCTTACAAATTTCACTTAACTTCTCTCCTAAGTCGCCACAGATTTTTTCTTTAGAGGCTTTCACAAACATTTTACTATGTCTTTCAGCGACATCTGTACTATGACGTATCCACTCTGTCTTGCCCCAAGCTTAATAAGCTGCTTTCTATTCCTTGAAAGGCTCCTTCACCTCTTGTTCCACCAAGCTGTAGCTTTCCTGCGTTTACCGTCCACATTTCTTTGTCGCGCGCAAACTTCCCTTAAGGTGTTCAAGAGAGCTGGTTGAAGTGTCCCAGACTGCTCCATCAATTTTGAAGAAGTCGGTTTTATCAAATGAGTCAAGTTTCCACCTTATAGTCATATGGATCTGTTCTTGCACTTCTTCTCTTCCAGTTTGAAGAGGTTGATCTTCAGGCTGGTTCTTTCTAGCAGTTCGTTATTTTCTTCTACTTCTGAGACTGGAGGATAGAATAGACAGGCCCTAGTGTTCAGTGACAAGGTTAGGCATTGGGGATAGGCTTATCTTGAGTCTTCTTTATGGCATACACGTGTCTAGAATCTGCAAGTATAAAGTCGATTTGAGACTAGCTGTTGAGGTCGTATCCACTTGTACCAGGTGTAAATTTGGGAACGCTCGGTGTTGGAAAAAGGTGTTGGTGATGATCAAGAATCATGGCTCGCACAAGTTCTACGCACTGTTCCCGTTGGTTAATTGAAGGTGTTTCTGTGGTCACTGTGGGGTCCAAGATGTTTTGTCCACTGTTTTCTTCTCTCTCACCAACTCTGCCGTTGAAATCAACCATGACATACAGGTCTACCTTTGTCAGGGGTGCTGTTGATGAGGTCGGAGAGCTCTTGATCAAAAGTCTTTCTCCTCTTCTGAGTACAATCGTACACGTCATATGCTTGATATAGTAGACGATTTTGTTTGGACTTCTTAACAACCGAATTTAATCAGTCTTTCTGATATGTGTCTGCGCTCATGAGATGCTTTGCATGTCACAGGGTGTAGGAATGCGAATCCCACACATAGACGTTCGCCTCTCATGGTCTTTCCTGACTCCACACCAGAGATGAGGAACACAACTTTGAATATGATTTCATTTCGTTCCTTGTCCTTATTCTCCTAGTGTCTGAAATCCCATGATGGAGACATACTACTTCTTAGATCATAAATCTCCACAATTTCTGGTTCCTTGTTTGTTAGGCCGCAGAATTAACATCGGACGATTGTAAAATGCCTGGTGATACGCTTGATGAAAAACACAAATGCGTAGCTTAATCAATGTACCATCGCATATAAGAATTTGACGTGACTTATCAAAACTCTCACATCTACCCAACGTGTGTGATGCGTCACTCTCTGTTGCATCTGCAGCACAAAAAAATAGACAACTGCTTTTTTTTGACGGCTTGTCCTAACACACAATCAGACGAAGCACGTAGAATCCGTTCCATCAGTCTTCACTGGCTAATTAACAAACATTAGCTTGAAAATTAGCATCCTGTTAAAATGATTGTGTCCACATAACTCAGGTTCCCCTGTCTCTGTGATCTTCTTACCTTTACACTGCATCTCCTTCTCTCTGGCTTCACAGAAAACGCGATGCTGCTAAGTGTTCAGATTCAGATATATCACACTGGCGCCGTCATTTTCATGCTCGTGGTCTGATCCATCAGTGTGGACAGAACTCCCTCTTTGGTCTTCCCAAAGCTCTCAGTGGGAATTTTTTCAAGTCCACCTTAAGACATGCTTCTTCCCAACCTTGCTTGTTCTCACTGTTAATGAATACCTGTCGCCCGCTAACATCCGCTGAAAGAAGTCGCAGCACAAACCTGTAGAGCTAGCATCACTCACAAGTTGAAGAACTGACGGAAGACGCGTGAGGCAACCAAGACAAAAACACAAGTTCAGGTTTTCTGAGTGGAAATGGCTTTCCTAAAGAGGATTTTAACGAACTGAAACTGGAAAACAAAGACTGAAACAAAACACCTATTTGGTGAAAGTGTAAAATCTGGAACAAAAGACTGACGACTTTGAGGGCATTCTAAGATAAACAACATCCTTTTCTATGGCATACCAAGACTGGACAATGAAACTCGTGACGACTGTGAAGGGCTGGTCAAAGACTTACTGACTGACAAACTTGGATTGAGTCAAGACATGGTGTTTGACAGGATCCACCATCTGAATAGAAACCCTAACTCCCCTATCATAGGCAGGTGTGCAGTCTACAGGGATAAGGAAATGTTATGAAGGCTAAACACAAACTCCGTGGAAGCAATATCTTCATTGGAGAAGACTTCAACCCACGTGTGCGTGATATTAGAAGGAAACTTGTTCCTCATTTAAAGGATGCCAGGAAAGATGGGAAAAAGAGCATTTATGGTATTTGATTCTTTGATCACAACTCTATCTGGTCGAAAGTCCTAATCTGACAAATATGGCTTAGCATTCTGGCTAGCCTACTTTAAAACTAAGTAAACTAAATAATGCAAGTACATTATCGTCCGTGTTTTCCAGCAAAGTCAGTGCTCACATTAACTGTATGAATCAGTTCTGTGTTCTGACTTTTCAAATTCAAAAAGCACGATTTAAAAACAAAATTGATATATGAGTTAAAAAAAGTTTTGATCATGATAGCGCTAATGTTTTGTGTGTGTGTGTGGGGTGTGTGTGGTGGTGGGGTGTGAGAGAGAGAGAGAGGGAGATAAGATAAAAATGAAATCTATGTTGTGCTTACTGATGTCATTGGAATGTCAATGGATTGGTGTCTAAGATAAATGACCAAAAAGTATTATATTACATTATGATGTTTTGTTTGTTTGTTTTGTTTGTCTTTTCACTACATGGTGACTTAGACACACCCGCATTCATACCAAAGTACCTATTATTACACACCCTATCTCTCTCTCTCTCACTCTCTCTCCCTCTTTCCCCCCCCCATATATTTTATATATATATAATATATATATAATATAATATATTATATATATATATATTAATTATATTTTATATATAATTACAATAATGGGCTTACAGGTGAAGAATATATGACTTCAGCAACTGACATTATGAATTGCTGAGAGTCATATAAAACTTCTTGACTAGTGGCTATTTCTATGAATATCTAACCTCTTCTTTTTTACATGTCAAAAAGAAAATGGGCAATCAAACATAAATGGTGGATTGAAAGGGAATAGAACAACATGTTACATTTTTTGATATTTAGTATTCCAAAGCATTTAATCTCAGTTTATGTATTAGAATTTCTAATTTCCATAGGCCCAAGGAAACTGCTGATAATGTTTTTTTAAAAAAATAATCTTTGAATGCATGCATTTCAATTTAAATTAGAATGAATTTTCATAAGGGACAATGCAAGACTAAAAAGCTAACACTTCAGTACTATATTCAGATGCACCTTGTTTTGCCAATGAATCAACCCCTCATTCGAATAAATTCCCCAATGAGAGGGGACCAGCAAAAAGTTATGCGATGCCTCTGCTTGCAAAAAGAATGTATCAGGAATTTAATCTTAAATACAATATCATTCCTTATTTTAACCCATGCAAGATTCTGT
>JAQIHA010001807.1:0-10469 GCA_028751875.1 Rapana venosa | reverse complement strand
CTTTTGGGGTGTTGCTCTTGGGGAACAACCCACCCGGGGAGAACGCCAAATTCCACACAGAAATTTTACATGACTTGAAGGGGTTAAAAATTAGGTATTTAAAATTTTCAAAAAAACCACATGCCACACCACACCACCACACACACCACGCGGCGCGCGCGCAAACAAAAACCACACACACCACACACACACACACACACACACACAACACACACACACACACACACACCGCACACACACGCAAAAAATTTCTATCTGAAACATTTTTTAATTTGCAAGAGAAAGTGGGTTGTTTTTTTTTTGCTGCCTATTCCATTTTTGTTTTTTTTCGCTGACTCAGTTCATATTCCCCCCCCCCCCCCCCTTAAATTTTTTGCTGCCTCATTTTTTTATTACGGAAAATAACAACACAAACACACACACAAACAAACAACACCAACACAACACCACACACACACAAACAAACCCACACTGTTTTGTTTTACAAACCCATTTTCAAAATGTTGTTTTATGTTTGTTTGATTGGGAAATGAAAGGGACTCTGTATTTGTGCATTTTTTTAAAATCTTTTTTTATTTTACTTTTAATTTTTACTTGTATTTCTTACCTGAAAAAAATAATTAAAAAATAAAAATCAAAAAAAGGCCGCAACAACATGCACCCACACTCCTACCACACCACAAAGCACCACCACAACAAAACCACACCACACACCCACAAAACCACACCACAACCCCACACACACAACAACCAAAACACTTTAAAAAAACAAGATTTAGGCCCAAGTAATTTTTTTAAATCTGTCATGTATTTCCCTTTGTCAATAGTTTTGACAGGTAAAACACAACACACATGCTGGTGCACGTCATGTAGTCCATTCCTCATGCACACAAGGCACAAGGCAAAAAAACCCACACATACAGTTTAGACTGATTGTTAAGACCATTCAAATCAAACTTGGGCCCTGAAGTCAAAGGTTTAATCCCGGGGTTCTAGAATAATGTTCCTTTTTTAAAAAATCAGGGCAACTTTAAGTGCAAACTTGCAAGGCCAGATGATCTTTTTGACATTAAAACCAAAAATCACGTTAAAAAATCCCCAAAAAACAACTGCATTGAGGTTAGGAAAACCAAAACGTATGCAGCAGCATTTTTCCCAAGCTGGGAAAGCGTTTACCTTTAGGTGGAAAAAAAATGAATGCTACGTTAATCTCCTCCCATTGGTGAACCTAATATTTAGCAAAAAAATGAAAGCAGAAAACAACTGATAGGCAACAAAAGCTGGCTAACAAAGATAGATAACTAATTTCCAAAAATGTATTTTTCAATATGGGGATATATAAGCATAATGCCTTTTTTACATCACAGTCCCGTGGTATCGTTTTGTAAATTATTCATCATTCCCACCCGGCACACAATGGGCCCACCCCTCAAAAGCGGACGGGTTTAAAGTGTGCGCAATGTTTTGATCATCGACATGTGGCCTCGGGGTTTTCAGTCCTCCCAAGGAAACTTTTGGGGAGAGCGAGCAGCACGATTAAACCCAGGGGGGAAAAATCCCCCCCGACCGGGGTTTAACCCGGTCATCAGATTGCGGCACAATGTTTTAACCCCCAGCTATCGCATCGCCAATTTATAAAAGGTAAACAAAGGGGAAAAAAACACAACGTAATTTTCAGCTATCCCTAAAAAAACTGTCAAAGCTATAAAAAAGGAACACATTATTTCAACTTATTCTCAATTCCTTCACTATCCAAATCAATATACCACATTCACAATTAAAATACATCTGCATCATTGCAGTTTTACATTGTCCTAAACACTGACACATCAGCTCCTGCTGAGCACGAGTTCTGGAATACTTGAAGCGGGTGTTATCCACTGTCATTTTGTGGATTGAAGGTCATTGATCATAAATGGAAAAGGTAAGATCTTTTGTTTTCCTTTGTTCCTGTATGTCCCTACCTCCTATATTTTCAATCATTTATCTTGCACTGAACTAAACTCTGTTCTCTTGTGTTGTGTGTGTGTGTGGTGTGTGTTTGGTGTGGTTTGTGTGTGTGTGTGGTGTTTGTGTTGTTGTGTTGTGTGTGTGTGTTTGAAGAGGAAGACACGACAATGAAGAAAGAAAATATACATTCCGGCGTTTACCTTATGTAAAATATCACGCTTTGTAAAACAAACCCTTCAAAGAAATCCAACGTATGTTTTTTCAAATAAAAACTGTTGTTGTTTTGTGTGTGTGTGTGGTAATAAATAACGAAAATATCTGAGTAGTTGTTTTACATTTTTTTTATTTAAAAACATTCGTTAAAATAACTTTTTTCCCCTTCTAAACGTTGTTTATAAATATTATTATGGGACTTTAAATTTACCTTTTAATTTTTTTGTATTTGTCCTAAAGTTTCTTTCCTTTTAAATTAAGCATTTTAAATTCATTCAAAGTATTTTTCCTTTTAAAGAAGGGTTTTAAAACAAAAACTTAAAAAAATGAAGTTGTCTAAATGGTGGGGCGGGGGAAAGGGGGAATTTTTGAATTTACACTACAAACACCAGGGGGGAAGAGGGGGGGTTAATGTACCCCTCGGGGCAATTTCTTTGTGAAGATATGCAAAAAGAATACACTTTTGCTAGTGGGGTTTTGCTAAGTTTTCATTGTTTGTTTTTATCCTCTATAAAGGATTTTCATCAACAAAAAAGACAAATGCATTTGGGGCAAAAACAAAACAAAAAATTTTCAGCTACTTCCATAAGTTTTTAGCAACTAAATAAAAAGTTTTACAGAAAGTAGAAACAAAACCCAAACCCTTTGCATCTACCAAATCTCAACATACACATACCTTACAAGAACCTGACAGAAATAAAACTAAAAAACAGTCTATAATTTTCATTGTTCGTTTTTATTTTATTTGTTTTTTTAAATTTTTTTTGTTTTGGGAAGATAATGAAATAAGCACGTATGGGTTTTTTAAAATTTCAGTCCCTGTTGTATGGGGTTTTTGGTAAATTCTGACATCCATTCCCCCCGGGAAAAACACATGGCCTCCCCTTTACGAAAAGGGGGGACGGATTTAACAAAACCGCAAATATGTTTGGGTGTTTTTTCGCCCCGGGGGCCACGGTTTTAGTCTTTTGAAAAAAATTTTGGGGGTGAGAAAGGTGTCTCATGATGATAACTCAGGGGGGAAATTTTCCCCCGTGAATGGGGGGGCCCGAACCCCAGGTTCATCAGATTGCGCCGGAAAAATGTAACCATAGGTTTTTTCCCGGGCCCCCTAAAACGTAAAAATAGCATGGCCTTTTTGTTGATGTTGCAGATGACTTCAGTTCCCCTTTCCCGCATGACCCAGGGAAAAAAAAGGGAAAAACCAACATCAAGAAGGGTTTTTCCAGCACGACCAAGCACGTCCCAAACAAAAAGCTGTGACTGACCCATGAAAATTTCCCAAACCTACCCGAGGAAAAATGGATTCCCCCAACCCGTCAACGGAAAACTATCAGAAAAAATTTAGTCAAGCAGGAAAACCCCAGGGTACTGGAACACTAAAAAGTGACAAAAGAGAATGTTGCCCCTTTCCTGTACTTGTAAATGTTTAAAGCACTGCAGATTCCCCAAAAACAAAAGAAGGTTTTGACCCGTTGCTGCAATTTTGGGACCCTTGGTACAGGTGATTTTTTCCCAGGTGAAGTCAAACTGATCCCGGGGGCACGTGTGAATTTAAATGTATGTGTTCAAAAAGTCCCCCTTTTTTTCAAGGGGTTTTTTTTTAGATGAGCTTGGGGTTGGGGGAGCTAAAACATAACCCAAATGAGGTTTTTTCACAATGCAAAAAATAATGAGGGGGACAAATTTTCCCCAAAGCAAAAAACCTGATTATGGTCTATCACAAAAGGATTGGGGACACACCCCGAAAGAAAAACAGCAGACTATTTTCGAACTGGAGACAAAAAATTTCCCCATGCATGAATTTGGTGATGAACTATCTGTACCTTCTCGTTAAAAACCCAAAATTTTTAATCCCGGGGATTTTAAGCCATACCCTGTGAAAAAATGGGAAAAAAGCCACCCAAAAATTAGGGGCATTTTCAGGGCAAAAAAACCTGAAAATGATTTTCCCGACAGTCGAGAACGCATGAAAAAAAAAATGCCCGTAACCTGGTGGACAAAAGATAAAAATGTATGCCCGGATTTTGGGGGTGATCATGGGCTGACTGTGGGCAAAAAACAGGGGTAAAGTAAAAATGCTTTAAAAGGCGAAAGTGAATGTTTTTACGGAGAAAAAAAATTCACCTGTGTGAAAAGTGGGGAAAAAATTTTTTATAAAAAAAGCATCTGCAAACCCCAGCGAGTCACAGGGGAAAGGCCCATTAAAAATTTCACAATGTGAGAAGACTTTAAAAATACAAAAACAGGTTAAAGGCAATATGCGAATAAAACCAGGGGGAAAGCCCACAAAAATGCACTACTGGATATGAGTTTCCCCATAAATGAAACTTGAATAGCCCCTTAGAACCCAACAGGAGGAAGACCATCACAGTTCACGTATAGGAAACATAAATATCACAGTAAAGAATTACACTTGCAAGCGCATTCAGAAGAAGTCTTAAAAATCTTTACTGTCATAAAACGTTACTAATAAACTTTTTTAACAGAGCACATAGAACCCCCCGGAAAAAGCTACAAGCTGGCATTTTGCAATAAGATTTAAAAACCATAAAAGAAATTTAAAACTGCCACATAAAACCCCACACAGGGAAAAGCCACACAAAAAAGCATGTATTGTGTATGACTTTTCTTTAAAAAAAATATTTAACAAACCATTTCGAACCCACAATGGAAAAGCCTCAAAAATACCCGTATTGTGAATGTCTTTTACCCAAATGGAGTAAAACTGCCCACTTGAACCCAACGGAAAAAAGTCACAAAGTGCAAATTGTGATATGACTTTTCCCCATAAAAGTAGTTTAATAGTCACATCAGAACCACACGGGAGAAAAACCACACCGTCAAAAATTGTGATATGACTTTTCCCCAAAAAAGTAGTTTAAAAAATCCATCGAACCCACAAAAAAGAAAACCCACACACTGTACTTTTGTGTTGACTTTTACCAAAAAAAGTAGTTTAACTGCCCACCCCCAAACCCAACAGGTGAAATCCATACAAATGTACATATTGTGATATGGCTTTTATACAGAAAAGTAATGTAAATATCCCCATCAGGACCCACACAGGAGAAAAGCCTTACACTTGTACATTTGTGGAAAATTCACCAAAAAGGGCATTAAGAACACACACACTATTCACACAAAACACTGACCACTAATGCCCACTAAGGACAAGGATCTCCCCCCAAAATCCTGAATCAGACGCAGGCTATCCAAGCAGACGGGCCATAGCGCAGAGTGGAACTTCATTCAGCACCATATTCCAATACATGGTCAGGGGCCCCCCAGCTATACTATTTAAAATAACAAGTAATATCTGCTCTCAGTTCATCCACAACAACTTTGTACACAAACATGTGACTCATCTTAAAACTAGTCCTGAAAAAAATTTAAAAGAGGTTATTTTTTTCCCTTAAAATAGGACTTTGACCCTTTTGTAATTCTTTGAAAAAAACTTTGTAAATGTGTTTTCAAACCAGATGAAAAAGAATTTTTACTGAAATGTAATGCGCCCTTTGTTTTTTTGTATTGTTTTGTGGGTTTTGTTATTTCCCCAACATACTGTATCGAACTGATAATTAGAAAAATTTTAAATTTTCCAGGCACATTTTCCGATTAATTCCCTTTTTTAATTGTGGTTTTGGTTATTATTCTTATTTTTAACTATGGAGCTGCCTGACTTAAATAGTGGCAGTTGTATTTCAATTTATTATTGGACTTACTCATCAGATTTACAGGAAGGTCAGAAGTTTAGAAGATAATTATAAAAGGTGTTTTTTCTGTAACAGATGTCGGGGAAGTACCTGGTCTTCAAAAAATGAACAATTTTGTACGGAATTTTAAAAACTCAAGTTTATTAGGTATCCTTCATTGAAACTGATATATTGGACAGAATGTTAGTCCCTTTGTTATGAATTTTTCAATGCTGTTTATTTTGTCTAATTATACATCCTGGAAAGACGCAGACATAAAAATCAAGTGTTTTTTTCAATGCCCTCCCCAAACTTTCACTTTTAAAGGGTTCTTACAAAGTTTCTGAGTTAATAAGGCACATTCTTTATGATTTGTATGAAACTTTTAAAGGCTATACCATTTTTAATCATGTTTGTAAAAAAAGTTTTTGCATGGATTATAATATATGGGGAAATGAGTTTAATGTTTTATTCTTTTGAAATTATCATTTTGATTACTCTTTAATAAGCTTAAAAACTAATGCTAGTTTTTTTAAGTCGCTTGAAAAAAACCCAGTGATTATTCGATTTATGGTTTTGTAACGTTTTCTTGTTACTTTTTTAAAGAATGTTAAATAAAAACGGTTTTTTTTTTTCAAAAAAGGTTTTTTATTTTTGTGACGTAAGAATTTTAGTTTTAATGGGCGTAAAAAATTGATCCCCATAGGTGTTATTGCAGTATTGGGGAGAAAGAAACGTGAGATAATCTAGAAGTGGGGGTTAAAAAATTTTAAAACAAACACACCCACACAAACCCACGCACGACGCGCGCGCACAATATGCGCGCACACCCCACAACCCCCACAAACCCCCACACACCACACCCACACACACACCACCACACAACACACACTTACACACCACCCCTGTCCAGCATACCCCGGCTGGTAGCCCTTTCTAGAAAGCAGAAAGTCCCGGTTCAAGGTGGTTGTGGTTTTTATCCCCCTTTCTCCCCAAACGTTACCCCCCCTCTACATGTGGTTGAGTGCTGCATTTTGGTAAGGGGATAAACCAGGACATGTAGACAAATGCATTTAGACATGAAAAAAAAACCACGACATTCGAACATTTTCTTGGCCCAAAATTTTTTAGAAAAAGTCACCCAAAAGGAAAAAAAATATAGGTAGACAGGAAAACAAAAAAAATTTTTTAAAAAATGGTTGGTGTTGCTCTTGGTTTCCCCAAGGTCTTCCGGGAGGCAACCCAAATTTTCCAAAAACTTTATCAAACACAAACCAACCACACACACACTCAACACAACACACCACGCACACAAACGCAACACAAACACCAATCAAACACACGCACACACCACCAATCACACACAAAAAAAAGAATTAATGTTTGTAAGCATTGCTAATAAAATAATGGGAAAAAAAGTTTTTTTGCCGCCTAATCTGTTTATTACAGGATATAGTATACACACACATACACACACACACATACACACACAATGTATGTGATTTTCTAAGACCTATTTTTAAAGTGTGTGTGTGTGTGTGTTTGTGCGTAGGAATAAGTGAGTAACAATGTGTGTATGTGAATGGTTTTTTTTTATTTTTTTATCCCTTTTTTTTTATCTTTATTCCAGTTTGGAATAAAATAAAAAAATACAAAATAAAAAAAAAAAAGACAACATACATACACAGTCACTTCTTAATCACACACACACCACAAAACACACACACCAACACAAAAACACCACACACACACACACACAACACCACACTCATGCCTTTAAAAACAAGATTTAGGTTTTCAGGGTTATTTGCTTTAATATGTCTGTATTTCTTCATCAATAAAAAAAAAGGGAATTTAGTGCCCTTTATCTTGCAAAAACAAACAAAACCCTTGCATTCCACTCTGACCATGCAACAAAATTAAAATTAAAAAAAATTTTTAAAAAATTTTAAATGCATAAAAAACACACACACACGCACGACATTCCGAGTATTTTTATCCTTTTAGAAAATGATTTCTGGCAGCAATGGTCAAGTGCATTGTTTATAAACTATGTCATCTAAGTTTCCCTTTTTTTTTATGTCATACAACCCGGAACACATGCAAACATCAATATCAAGATTTGTTTTTTAAATACTTTGCTAAATTATTTTTCTTTTTAGAAATGTTTTTTTTCACAAACTGTTTCTGTGCAATAAAGACATTCTTTTTACTTGATAAAAATGCTTTCAAGAAATGTATAGATTTAGAAGGTGTTTGTAAAAAAAAATTTTCTGGGTTTAAGGTGTGTGAGAAGGGGATTTTAAGGGGTCATTCTTTTGTACGTAAATTTTATTACTCTTTAACCAAGCTTAAAAATTATGTTAGTTTTAGAAGCCATGTTTGATAAAACAACGTACATTTTTTTTGTTCGATTTTTTTTATGTGTACTGTTTTTCTTGTTTCTTTTTTTTTTTACGGATTTTCAAATTAAAAAAATTTTTATCAAAAAGCAGTTTGTTTTGTGATATGCTGTACAAAAGTATGTGTAATGGGTGTAAAGGCTGAACCCATAGGTTGATTGCGCCCCTTTTGGAGAAGAAGCAGTAGGAAGAGACCCCTGGAATGAGTGTTATATTGCTAAAACTAATGGCCGATCCTCAACCGGCGCACACCACAAAACACACCCCACTACACACACACCAAACACGCATTTGAAAGGGGGGTCAGAGGTGACCCAATGCCTAAAACAAAAGTTCGGTTCAAAGGTGTAGTGTTGTGACCCCATTTGTGCCTTTAAACTGGTACCCCATCCCCTTAAAGTGAGTTTTGGGGCTGAGTGCAAGTTTTGTGATGAGAGATAAAAAAAAAAGGAAAAAAAAAAAAGTGTATGAACATGCGTTTAGCACTTTAAAAGAATGACGCATTAAGGAACTTTTACCCCACAACATTTTGGAAAAAAAGGTCACTCGCTAGAGAAAAAAATACACATGGAAGGAAAAAATAATGGGTGGTGTTGTTTTTGTGGCCCGAGGTCCCTTCCCAGGGGGAGCAGCCAGAATTCCACACGAAAGTTTTATCTGCTTGACGGACATACATTAGTTGAAATTTTACATACAAAAACACCATAAACCACACAACACCACACCCAACACAACACACCCACAATCACCCCACAAAACAATACACACATACATTAAAAAAAAACCCAACCCTTAAAAAGTATTTTAAAAATGTTGAAAAAAGTTTTCACAATACATGCTTTTTAAACGGGATGTTTTTTTCACACCGTTATAATAGGAAAACACCACACACACACCAAACACCACCAACAACATACACACAACACACACACACCACACACACAAACACACAACACACACACACCACACACACACCCACACACACACCACACACACACACACACCACACAACAACACACACACCACCACACACACACCCACAACAACCCACACACATATATATATATATAATACCATACACCTAAAGACATACAAAACACTGCGTGCACATGCACATGCACATGTGCGTGCATGTGCATATATGAGTGCTCACACACACACAAACAGACACACACGCGCGCGCGTGCAGAAACACAGGTGTGCACAAGTGCATCACCCCATGTGCATGCATAGGCACATATGCGTGCTCACACATACACGCACACGCAAACGCACACACTCCACACACACAGGCAGCTTAGGCACAATGCATACTACCTTACACACACACACAGCACCACACACACACACGCACGCACACACACACACACACACACACACAAACACACACATACATATGATTGTTCGATTAGCACAGTTAGAAATGTCCTGTATATAATTTGCTTTATACATGTATGGTAAAACCAAAGTACACTTGATGGACAACGATGTGCCATGCAGTGCAAACGAAGCTTGGGGGTTTATATAAAACGTGTGGAATAACCAGAAACAAAATTCTACAAAACTAAACTTTTATGACTCCGTGACCAAGGAATATAGATTACAGCCATATCTGATTGACAGTGCGATCAAAATTCATAGGAACATATTTTGAAAGTTTCCTACAAGTAACCACAATTTAATGATAGAGAAAGGAAGATATAAGAATATACCAAGAGAGAATAGAACTTGTCAATACTGTAATGAAACAGAAGATGAGAATCATTCACTGGATGAGTGCGTTTTATTCACAATGTTAATGTCAAAGCAAAAATGAACATTTGAGACAATTAAGCAAGAATATTGTAACAGATAGTCACCAAGCCGAAATAATTAATTATGTTTGTACTTGTTTTAAAAAAGAGGAAACAATATTTGAATAAGACAGAATGCAGCATGGTGTTTTCTTGCACATCACTTCAGACACGCTGACCAGTGAATAACACGTTGTAGTGAATTATGAAAATTTTATTCCGTTGTGTCAAAATAAGTTCATGTGACTTTTATCGCAATACAAATAAATTCTGAATTATGATTTCTGAATTTACACACACACGCACGCGTACGCACGCACATAGAATTCTCATTCACTCATACAAAACACACACTCACGGACGCACTATAGACACTCACTACCCACCCACAAAACAGCACAAAGCAACTCTCCCCA
>JAQIHA010001806.1:0-10458 GCA_028751875.1 Rapana venosa | reverse complement strand
TTTTTAATTTTCTGCTTTTGTTTTTTTTGATGTTCTTTTAAATGCTTAGCACGTTCACCGATCCATTTTTTTTTTGCCTCCGTCTGGAGGGCCGATTCTTTTTTTATCTGCCCTATTTGTTTGCTCTTTCTTTTTTTTCTTTTTTTCTTTTTCTTCAACTCTCTATGTTTTCGCATAGTTGTGGGTTTGTTGGGTGTGACCCATGTTTTTGACTGGTGGGGTTTTTCCAAAAACTCGCTTGCTGTTTCAGTAAAGCGTATTGAAACTATTCTCAGTGAAACTATGCTGATCTATCACAGTGTGCGCAAATTTTTCCCCCCTACCTTCTTGAAAATTTTAATCCCCTCTTAAAATGAAATAAGACAGCAAAACCCAAAAAAGGCCAAGACAAGCTTGTAACGCATTGAAATTAAGAAAGCGTAGGGGGGGGGGGGGGGGCGAGAGAGAGAGAGAGAGGAGAGGAGAGGAAAACCAGACAAGAAAACATAAGATAGCAGACTGACAATAGAGACAAAGAGACAAAAAAATAGACAACAGGAAAGAGAGGGAGGGAGAGAGAAAAGGGGGGGGGGGGAAATGAGGGAAGACAGAGAAGAAACAGACAAACAAAAACAGAGACAGAGAGAAAGAGAGATTCAGCCAACCAACTACCCGATTAACAGTTAACCCCAACCCAACAAGCCACCCCAAAACCCAATCCCGCCATCCCCAACACCAAGGGAGGGAAAAAAAAACCACCCACCCACGACCCCCCTACTCTTTCTCTGAAAAATAAAACCTTTAAAACATTATTGACTACAAAAGTGGGTGTCTTCCCACAAATGATGTTTCTCCTCAAACCCCACCGAGCGAACAACTCCGTCTCCGTCGGCAAATGCCAGCCCTGCGCCTTTGAAGAGAAGCCGTCCTGATGGCGAATACCTCGCTACAAAAGACAGTATCCTTTCCCTTCAATAAAAACGGGGCATGATTTTTAAAAACCCCCCGGGAGCCGTTGGGAGAAGGGGATGTTCATTTGAGGGTTTAAGGGGGGGGGCTTTAAGAAATAAAAATTGACAAAAATGAATGGGAGCGCTTTAAGGGGAAAAAATAATACACGGCGGGGTTTTAAAGCATACACGCACATTTACTCTACCAGGAAATATTTTTGGCAAGATATGAGATTTTCTCGGCGCGTGCGGCAACACTCACATAAGCACGCACAACACAAACAACACAAACACACACACCACACCGCACATTGTATTCACAAAGCGGCGCGGCGCTTGAAAAAGAGAGAGGTATTCGAATGACCGAGAGACAGGCAGACAGAAAAAAGAAGAACATAACACATACAAGCTCGACGGACAGACAACAACAAACAGCACTGAAAAAAAGAAAAACCAGAAAATAATAGAGAGCATGAAGGAGCAAGCGATCGGGGTTTTTTTTAATTCTTTGGGAAACCTGTGTTTTGGGACAGTTTTTGTTGGGCCACCGACAAACTTAAGGGACCCCTGCGGTACTAAGTATCATTTTTGTACTCACAACTTAAAAAATGGGGCTTGTCTAAGCTAGAAGACGAGGGGGGGGTAAAGGGAAAGAGACGACGAGTTGGAATGAGCGAGCGAGTGAGCGATTGAGGGAGAGAGACAGGCGGAGACAAAGGCGGACAGACAAAGGGACAAAAAAACGACAAACGGACGGACAACAGACAAGAAACAAAAAAGCAGTCAACCAGGGGCATTCACATTATGCAGCACACCTTTTGTGGCTAAACCATTTTCAAGTGGTGGCGCCCTTTCCCAAAAAAAAAGCAACCTTATATTTGTGAAAACTGGGCCAAGAAAACCCAGCTTAAAAAAT
Source organism: Rapana venosa (assembly GCA_028751875.1). Lineage (NCBI taxonomy): Eukaryota > Metazoa > Mollusca > Gastropoda > Neogastropoda > Muricidae > Rapana > Rapana venosa. The sequence continues at coordinate 8,613 of JAQIHA010001806.1, read as the reverse complement.
GCCCGAGAAAAGTTGTTTCCAGGTCAGCCAACTGAAAAAAAGATCTTTATTTGGGGCAATCTGAAAAGTAGAGACTGGGGAAAAGGGGACCATCAAGGATGCTAGAGTCACGTGGTGTTTATGAAAATTGCATTGCCCCTGTTAGGGTTTTAAACTTAAATGCTTTTTCAGAAACAAATTTTAAAACCCTACGTGGGCAACAATACATCATTTTTACCTTTTACATTTGCTTTGGGAAATTTTTGTTTAATTTTCGCCTTAAAATGTTTTTTTAGGGAAGATCATATAAAAAAAAAGAAACAACAAAAAAAGAAACTTTTGTAAAAAATGTGGGGGGGGTTTCGGTTTTTTTTTTTTTTAGCTGCCCACTCTGTACGTCCCCCCTTTACTGCTCCAACACCGTCATTTCAATCTCCCTGCACGCCCAAAACCCAAATTGTTATATCTCATCCCAGGGTCGGGAAGTCCCCCGGGAGCTCATCATATCAGGCCGCCGTGGGGCCACCAGCGAGGGGGGCCCTGCATTTTGGTGGTCACTTTGGGGTGTTCAGTTGCCTGTTCTGAGCTAACATATCGGGACACCACCACAAAACCCCTTCTGACACAGATTAGCTCATCGCACCAGACGGATGAGTTGCCCCCCCAAAGGGGCAACCACCACAATCCCCCAACGACCGCCCCCGCAAACCCTCCGACCCCAAAAGGGCTTTGAACAAAACCACCACGGGCACAAAGTGTAGGGAAAACGAATCTGAGGTCACATGAGACCAGGAAATTTGGGACCACCAAATCAGGGAAATTTTTTTTTATGACAATGGGGATGATTAATACGCTGCTGAGGAATGTTGTCTTTGAGACATTGACGGGGTTTTGTACTCACGTTATATCAAAATATTTCCGGCGTAAACCGGGCCCGAGAATCAGCACCTCAAATTTGGGTAGATAATTTGAGAACCCTCAAATTCGCATTCGTTAAGTGGGGAAGCTCGACTGTGTGGGCCCATCTTCCCACGAGCCCCCCGCACCTCACCTAGGAAACCGGGCCCGAGTCCGAAAAAACCCTCGACCATGGGAATCGAACCTGCGACCCTTTCCCGTCGAAAACCAAGCGCAACCACTGCGGCATGGCGGGTGGTTTTTTTTGATTTAATTATTTCCCAAGCAGGAAAAATTAAAAAATCAAAGATACAACACAAAATAAATAGACGCGTCAACTAAAACCCCAAGCAAAATATGTTGGCTGCTTAAAAGCCTGTTGACTCTTATTGCTCGAAAAAAATGTTACCCCCGACTCATCATCATCATCATCATCATCATCATCCTCCTCCCCTTTCGGGACGACCGTGGGGTACCCCACGGATGCTGCAAGTGGGCCGCCAAAAGGTTCGTCCTGGGCTGCTTTCAGGGGGTTTGGGACAGTGGGCCGTCCACTCTTTTGTTTGGGTACCACTTTTTCGTGGTCGTCCCCCCCTCCTTCCCTTCCCCATTCCCCGAGGCTGTCTTTGACGGGTTTTATGTTGTTGTGTGGGCCAAACCATTTCAGTTTCCTCCGTTTGCTGTATCTAGCAAAGGTTTTGTTTGCCAGCCATGCCTCGATCTGCTGCCAGATTGCGTTGGTTTTACGGTCTCTGGGGTGAGTTCAGGATCCGCTACATTCACTAAAAGGGCTTGAATGCAAAACGTTTAAAGGGCATGAGTGCCTCTTCACAGCTGAAAAAGGGAAATAGATGTGAAGTGCCTTGAGAGTCGACCTTTTGGTTTAAATGTTAGGGTTTCTCCACATTTCCCCACTTATCATAGGGAGTCACACAAGTCGATCTTCCCTCTTGTGTCTCGTACCTTTTTTGGTGATGATGCTCCAAGGTACTTGAAAGTTTCCACCTCCTTTGTGTCTGCCACTATTTGATGCTGTGGAGTGCGTGTGGTATGTTTTTCTAGGGTCTTGCTCTTTTCCGTCTGATCTCCATACCGTGGGATTGGCTGAGTTTTCCCCTGGGGGTGGAAACTGGGGTTCTTCTTCCTGCGGCCCCTGAGATCAATATCGCTGGAATCGAAGATTTCAACGGGGCCCTTTCCCCCTATTGTGATTGTGGTTTTAATCAAGGAGGCCCCCTGCATGATGTTCTCCAGGAAACGTTTTAAAAACGGGGTAGCGCAGCCTGCGAACTCCAACTGAAGTCCGGAAGAACTCCCCGATTTCTCCCCCATGAGGACTGCGCTTGGGGGCTTCAACCGCGCCTGGATCACTTGAACAGGCCCGTCGGTTTTAGTCCCATGACTTTTCCACAGAGCTACAGTCCCTAAAAATAATAGAAAAATTCAAAGGAACTGATCTTTTGTTTTGAAAAAGAAAAAAGAAAAAAATCCGGGAACAAAGATAGGGAAAACAAATTCTAGCTCAGACTTAAACCGGGAAATTACCATTCGTATGTTTTTTATTTGTGTTCAAAAATTACAAATATACGGAAAAAACCACAAGCCTCGGGCACAAAACTACTGTGAAAGATCAATCTGTCTGGAGAAACTACATCATATCTCGGAGCAGAGATAAGGCGGGCTCAAACTTACATAACGCCATTTATCCAAGCGTTTTTCCACTGGGCGAACTCCCCAAGTTTCATAAAAACCAGACCCCCAACAAAGCTCAGGGGGCCCGCCACAAACGGGGAAAAAAAAAAAACGGGTTTTTAAAAAAGTGAAAAGGGGGATGTAAAGGAAAAAATTTTATACAATCTGAAAGAAAACAGTCACGTCTGTTTTTCCCTACGCCAAATGAATAAAACCCCTAACCCTTATGGCGGTTGGCCCCTAACCATCAGCATTGGTAAACGATAGATTGTAGAGAAAAAAACGAGACTGCTAAATAATGAGGGGGGGCTTAACTCTACACAAGTGGCCGGGACAACAATGACTTAAAAGCAAAAAATAAAAAGCCTGGTCTGTCCAGATTTGCCACAACGGAGCCGTTAAAAATGACTCTTCAGCATTTACCAAAAAATAACATTTTCTCATACAACGCTCACACCCGACCCCCCGAAACAGATTACCTCACAGGAAGTGACACAGCTTGAAGAAGTGTCAAGAGAATGGAAAATTTAGAACAACTAACAGGCACTGTCAGAAGGGGCCCAAAAAGCCCAAACAAAAACTCTACGACAAACTCACTAAAGTTGAACAATATCTATGGGAAATACTTTTAAAACTGAAAGTGGCAAGACATTCAAAAAAAAACAGACAGCGACAGAGAGCGCGCATTTTTTTTAACAACACAACCCCACCCCCACACACACACACCCCAAAACACACACACACACAACGGGGAGAGGGATGGGGGGAGGGACAATGACAAAAAAAATTTTTTTATTTCGGGGAAATGAATAAGCAACCATTTTTTTTTTACATCCAGTCCCCGCCCGTTAGGATACATCTTAATAATAATAACCCAATACTTTTACTCTCGCAATAAAAAAAAAGGGGGAAATAACCCCTTTTCAAAAAGCTCCCCCCCAAAAACCCCTCCCCCCCCCCCCCCCCAAAAACAATTAAAAAAAATCCTAAGAATACCCCACCCCACCCCCCCCCCAAAAAACCCAACCCAAAACAAACAAAAAAAACAACAGAAAAGGGAAAAACCCAAAAACCAAAAAAAAGTGATAAAAAAGAAAAAAACAACAAACAACAACAACAACAACAAGCAAAAAACAAACCCAAGAAAAATAAAAAACCAAAATTTAATAAGTCATAAAGATAAAACTACACTTTGGGAATGGACAATATTTTGTTAACATAATTTTAATATTAAAATGGGGCACTCTTTAAAAAACTTAAGTCAAGGCAACCCAAAAATATTGAAAATATAAAAATATGAATCCTTCTCGGATTAAACTATAAGCAGGCGATAAAAGGTGAGAGAGAAGAGACAGAACAGAGATGTGTGTGGTGTATTTCAGAGTAATATCCAATATTAAATCCCCAAAACAGTTTGCGATCCATCAACACTCTTTTGATTAATTCGTTTCAAATTACATTCATATAATGAAATAAAATTTTTACCCATACATCCACACAATAAAAAAAAAGAAACAACAAGAAAAATTAAAAAATATACAGTCGTTTTAGGAGAGAATTGGGGGGGTGAGTGGGGAGTATGTGTGTGTGGTGTTTTGAGCGCGCGCGGCGCGTGTGTGTGTGTGTGTGGTGTGTGTGTGTGTGTGGTGTTGAGTGTGTTTGTGGTGGGGGGAAGGGGGGGGGGGGGGTGGGGGTGTTTCGGTAAAACAAATATGTAATACTCCATAGCCCCACGATAACACAAACCTTTTTAAAAATTATGTTCATGAAAATTGAATGTAGGGTAAAAAAAATAAGTGCAATACCCATACCTCTAAAATAAGGGGGGGAAAAACCCAAAAAAGTCATAAAAAAGAAATCTGCGAAATTTGTAAGTAATGAAACAAATTCTTTTTTTCCAGAAAGAAAAAAGTATTCATGTTTTTTTTTTCTAATCCGCCCCCCCCATGGGGTCACATTTAAAATGCACTCAACTCATACTTTCAAGCAAAAGAAGAAAAGGGAAAGAATTTTTTTAAAGAAAAAGAAGAAGAAGAAAAAAACAAAAAAACAAAATCAAACAAAAAAAACAAACCCCGACGAGCAAAAGCAAAAAATACCCCCAAAGGGGACCCGGGAGAGAAGAGAAGAGAGAAGAGAGAGAGAGAGAGAGAGAGAGAGAGAGAAAAGAGAGAGAGGAGAGACAGACAGACAGACAGAAGACAGAGACGACGACAGACAACGACAGAGACAGAGATAACAGAGGAGACAGACTTTAAAAAAAAAAAAAGAAACAAAAGTAAATAGGGGACATTGACTTTTTTTCCCGCTTTCTTTCCCCTTTTTTTTTGCAGTTTTTTTAGGGCAAATGAAAGAGAACTACCTGTGCGTTTTTCGTGAGGTTTAAGAAAGGGGGAAAGGGGGGGGGGAGGTTTAACAGGTAAAAAACGATATCGAATCATCCTTAACCCAAATTATTAAATAAGACACATCATGATTCATGAGGCTGAGTGCGACCAGCGACTCATATGTGTGGTGTGTGGTGCGGCGGGTTGGTGCGTGGTGCTGCGTGCGTGGGCGTGCGTCGTGGTGCGTTGCGGTGTGTGTGGTGTGTGCCTCTTGGGAATCATTAAATTTAATTGGATGGTCGAACTTACGTACGAAAGTAACCTCATGTGGAGCGGGCGGGATGTTATCTTGGAAAGAATGAGTGGGGAAGGAATAGAGAGAGGAGGGAGGGAGGAGAAAAGAGAGAGGGGAGAGGGGTGTGGTGTGGTGGTGTGTGTGTGTGGTGTTTTGTGTGGTGTTTTTGTGTGTGTGGTTTTGTGTGTTTTTGTGGTGTGTGGCTGCGTTTGTGTGCACGCGCACGCGCGCTTGTAAATTTATAAAAGCATTCAAATTGATACATAACAAACGGAAAAAAATTTTTTTATATAGTGTCTAATCGGTATATTTTTTTTAAATTGGGATTGTGTCATGTAAAGGGATAAAGAACGAAAGTCTTTTTTAAAAAAAAAGACAAAAAAACTATGAACACGAAAAAAAAAACCCAAGATTTGGGAATAAAAACGTAAAAAATAAGACAAAAAAAAAAAGAAAGAAAAAAAGGGAGCCAAAAAAATTTGAAAAAAAGAAAGAAAAAAAGAAAAGAAAAAACCCTTAAAAACCAAAGCTTTAGAAATTCCCAAAACTTAACAACTCCCACAACAAGCAATACACCCCCCTTCAAAAATAAAAAAACAAAAACAAAATTAGAACACAAACTCAAACTAAAATGACAAATTAAACCCAAACCACCCCCAACCAACCCCCTCCCCTAAAAAAAAAAAAAAAGAAGAAAATATCAAAACCAAAAACGGTAATCCCAAAAAAAAATTTAAAATAAAAGTCAAGAAAAAAAACCACCAAAAACAAAAAACTAAAGCTAATCAAACCAAACTTTAAAAAAAACAACAACAAAAAACGGTAAAACAATTAAGTTTAAAAGCTTTTTTTTCATTACCCACCTAAGCCCCTCGTGGGTTTGTTTATTTCTTCCCCCCCCTTGCTTGTTTGTTTCTTTAAGGGGTTATTTTTTCCCCTTTTTTACTTTTGCCCTTCTTTATACATTTTGTGTATTTCGTTGTATTAAAAGGGACCAGCGTGGGGGCGGTATCCACGCGTGTAGGATTTCGGTGCCAAAAAGTATCAAATATTATTTTCTGTCGGGGGTTATTTTCCCCCCACTGCTTTGTCAAGGTTCTAACTGTTATTTTTGTTTTCCCAAGAGAACCTTGATTTTGGGGGAAGGGGGGGGGGGTTAATGAGTGTAAAAGGGCTGTTTTGAAGTTGAGGACAGATTTTTTTCTTCATTTGAATGCGTTTTTCCCCAAAATTCTTTTCCCTAGTAAATAGTTTTTTAATGTCGTCTGAATTTGTAGGTATCAACATAATGAATACTGAATCATGGAAAAAGCTTTAGTCTTATAATTATTTTATTCTTTAAAAAGATAATAAACCCAAGAGTTTTCCGTTGCTAATAATATACAGATAATCTAAGTACCTACTTCATCTCTCATCCCTGTTCTTCCTTCCAACTCCCATCTCTCTCTTTCTCTCTCTCTCTCTCCTCTCTCTCTCTCTCTCTCTCCTCTCTCTCTCATCTCTCTCTCTCTCTCTTTCCTTTTCTCTCTGTGGTTTCCTCCCTCCCTCTTTCTCTGCTCCATCTCCACAACTTTTTCTCTCTTTCTCTAAGTCTTTCTCTAGCCCTCTTGTCTCATGTACCAAATATTTGCGTCTGTTAAGTGTCAAGGTCAAAAAGGATTGCCTTTCAAGAAATCAGAGAAGGAGTGTTGTGTGTGTGTGTGGGGTGTGTGTGTGTGTGTGTGTGTGTGTTGGTGTGTGTGTGTGTGTGTGGGGGGTGTGTGCGCGAGCGCGCGCGTGCCGAGCGTGCATACGTGCGTCCGTGAGAGAGAGAGGCAGACAGACTGACTGACAGACAGACAGACACAGAGACATTACGAGGTAGGGGAAAAACATTTAGACATTCGACAGGCAGACAGAGAACTGAGAACATGGCAATGCAAACACACAACAACAAAGAGTCAGAGACAGTAACAGAGAGAAAAATACCACAGAAAAAAAAGGAGCAGCGTGACAGAGACAGGGGCCTGGCAGGGTAATGTTACCCCTTTTAAAATTTTGGGTTGAAATCATTGGAAAGCACCCATCCAGGTCTGACACTCGATCGATCACTCTACAAAGAAAACGAGAAGAAGAAAAGAATGCAAAGAAGAAAAATGCAAAAAAAGAAGGAAAGAAAGAAAGAGAGAGAGAGAGAGAGAGAGAGAGAGAGAAGGGGAGAGAGAGAAGAGAGAGAAGAAAAGAGAGAGAGAGAGAGAGAGAGAGAGAAAGAGAAAGAGAGAGAGAAAGATCAAAAGTAGAAAGAGGAAGAAATTTACTAGGAGAAAAAAGGATTCCCAAACCTTACGCTCAGAATGCAAAAGAAGAAGAAAAAAAAGAAACGCGATCAGATCCTTTTGTTTTCTGACAGGGGGGAATTTAGTGAGGCCTCGAACAGCCGATAAAAAAATCGCAAACGTCCTCTCGCTTCACAATCCCTGGCACGACGGTTATGTGGCCGCGTATTACGTTTGCGGGGTTCAGTTTCAGATCGGTACATTGAAACCTCATTCCATGTGCATGGGGGTGACAGGCTGTGAAATATTAAAAGATAGTGTTACAAGCACACGACCGCCAACAAAAGGCGTAAACCACATAGCCATACAAACACCTTCACGCCACTGTAACAAAGGTTGCAATACACGCTGGTGCGCGTGCACACGCACGCACGCACACACACCACACCACACACACACACTGGGCAGGGTGGAGGGGTTGTGGACAGAGAAGAAAAGTGGATAAAGCAAAGAGCTGACTCAAGGGAAAGGGGTCGATTTCAATACTGATATATATACTTTTCTCGTGTTTTTGTGGGGGACGACGTTTGTTTCTATAAACAATGCATTGAGAACACAAACATAATCTGCCATATCCCCTTTGCATGAGAAGTAAGGTTTTTTGCTTTGTATCATGATTTAGTCCCTTGCCCATGAACATTCTAAAACATATCGTCTGATTCACACAGAATTATATCAACGTTGTCACGGGTGTTCACAACTTTTCTAAACAGTTTGTACCTGTCCTTATCTTTCTTTAGGCGCTTATCAAGATCTGTCCCGTTATAGTTGCCACATAGTCTTCAACCACACCACCATCAATTCATTCAACAGTGCTGTCAAACTCTAAGTAGGTGATCATATCTACCACCCCCAAAAAAAAACCCAGTGTCACAGTCTGTTGAGCAAAAAGCTGCATCATCCAGCTCATGCAAAACACCTTGCTCCCTGTTGTACAGATCTATTTTTGTTGCTTTATGTACTGTGGCTGGTCTTGCTGTGTATCTTGATTTAGAAACAGGGAACCTACTGTCCTGACTAGTGAAGGGTTTAGGTCACACTGGCCTGCTTCTGTTGTTACTAAATGTGTCCTCCTCTGATCTCGCGATGTGACTTTGGGTTTTTTTGG
>JAQIHA010001805.1:0-10463 GCA_028751875.1 Rapana venosa | reverse complement strand
AAGGGTTTATTTTTTTTTTTTTTTGGGGGGGTCAAAACCCCCCTTTTTTATGGGGAAGTCAGATCATCCCATCTCTATAGGGCGGAAGTCAAAGCACCCCATCTCTATAAAGAGAAGTCAGTTCACCCCCATCTCTACAAGAGGAAAGTCAAATCACCCCTTCTGTGTAAAGGGGAAGTCAGATCACCACATCCCTATAAAGGGGAAGTTAAATCACCCTATCTGTATAAGGGGAAGTCAAATCACCCCATCTTTATAAAGGGGAAGTCAAATCACCCCATTTCTATAAGGGGGGGAGTCAAATCACCCCATCTTTATAAAGGGGAAGTCAAATCACCCCATCTCTATGGGGGGGGTCAAATCACCCCATCTCTTTGAGGGGGCGTCGAATCACCCCATCTCTACAAGGGGGAAAGTCAAATCACCCCCGCTCTTTAGGGGAGAGTCAAATCACCCCATCTCTGTAGGGGGGGGGGGGTTGGGGGTGTCAAATCACCCCATCTCTGTAGGGGGGGGGGTCAAATCACCCCATCTCTATAAGGAGGAAGTCAAATCACCCCCACCCCCTCTATAAGGGGAAGTCAAATCACCCCATCTCTTAAGGGGGATCAAATCACCCATCTCTGTAAGGAGGAGCAAATCACCCCATCTCGGGGGGGGGGGGGGGGGGGTCTAAATCGCCCCATCTCTATGAGGGAAGCCAAATCACCCCATCTCTGTATGGGGAAGTCAAATCACCCCATCTCTATAGGGGGGGGGGGGGGGGGGGTCAACATCACACACACACACACACACACACCCTCTATAGGGGGAAGTCAAACCACCCCATCTCTATAAGGAGGAAGTCAAATCACCCCATCTCTATAAGGGGAAGTCAAATCACCCCATCTCTGTAAGGAGGGAGTCAAATCACACCCCACACCCCTCTATAAGGGGAAGTCAAATCACCCCATCTCTATAAGGGGAAGTCAAATCACCCCATCTCTATAAGGGGGAAGTTAAATCACCCCCACCCCCCCTCTATAAGGGGAAGTCAAATCACCCCACCCCCCTCTATAAGGGGAAGTCAAATCACCCCATCTCTACAAGGGGAAGTCAAATCACCGTATCTGTATAAGGGGGAGTCAAATCATCCCATCTCTATGAGGGGGAAGTCAAAGCACCCCATCTCTATAAGGGGGAAGTTAAATCACCCCATCTATACATGGGGGAAGTCAAATCACCCCATCTCTATAAGTTCACTGTTCACTGTTCACTGGTCCCGTAACCCGCCAGGGTCGTAGGGGCGCTGCATGGTGGACGAACGGTGGACCAGCTGGCTCCACTTAGCACGGTCGTGGGCGAGTGCCTCTATAAGGGGGGAAGTCAAATCACCCCATCTCCTTAAGGGGGAAGTCAAATCACCCCATCTATACATGGGGGCAAGTGCCCTTGCTTTCGTGGGGAATTTGGGGCGAGAAGTGTCCTCATTTATCACTGTAGGTCTCTCCTTCTATCTTTTTCTTGTTTTGTTTTTCTTTGCTATTTTGTTTTTGTCTTCTTTTTCATCTTCTTCAAACGCTCAGACAGCAACTATTGTTGTCTGTCATATGAGCGAAAATGCGTTACACTGCCGTTAAGCCCCTGACAAGTCAGAACCAGCGCCTTTCTGGGAACATAAAATGCAGGTGAATGGACCAAGAAGGCAGAAAATAGACAAGGATGAGGTGACAGGAAGAAAAGGAACAAGGCAGAAACAAAGAGAGGGATAGAAAAGAGGGAATTCCCAACACATAATTTCCAGAAGGTAGGGATACTATTTACTCTGGCAAGTCCTCCCCCCCCCCCCCAAACCTCCCACGGAAGAGTTTTGTTTGTCCCATCTCTCTCTCTCTCTCTCTCTCTCTCTCTCTCTCTCTCTCTCTCTCTCTCTCTCTTTAGGGGGGTCCAAGACCTTGTTTTCTTCAGAAAACCTCTTCCGAATGTCCATGATTAGGTAGAGATCTTTGAATTAAGGATAGAGCCTTTAAGTATCAAACTCGCATCGTGTGGAATTCATTTCTGGCTAGTCTCTGCTGTTGAAATATCACATGCATTGTTGTAAAAATTTAAAATGTCACAGTCCATCATCTATTGTTTCTATGTCCTATACATAAAGACTTTAATTACAACAGTTGAACAGATACGTGTGCAAAATGCAGAAGGCTTCATAAAGTGTTATAAGTTTATCAGTAATATGTTAAAACGATTGTTAAATCGATCTTATAAACTGCTTTGAGTTTATCAATAATATGTCACAACGATTGTTAAATCGATCTTATAAACTGCTTTGAGTTTATCAATAATATGTCACAACGATTGTTAAATCGATCTTATAAACTGCTTTGAGTTTATCAGTAATATGTTACAACGATTGTTAAATCGATCTTATAAACTGCTGAGTTTATCGGTAATATGTTGCAACGATTGTTAAAACGATCTGTAATTTCCATGATAAGAAAGTTGTTATGATAAACAGTGTTTTTAAAAAAATATGTAAGTGTTCTTGACACAGACATACCAATGCTGCTCAATTTTTCTGTCAGCTCTGAAAACTTTGAAAACTTTTTATATGTATTTTTTTTCATCATTGAAGTATGAATTCCTGTCTGTCAAAATCTCTTTCTAGGGAACAAACATTAAACCGATGAAGACGAAAAAGATATATTATCCCTTTCCTATGTTTTTTTACCAGATAATCATGTATGTATTGTGTTTGCATGGGTAGCTTACATACATCATCAAGTATATTGTGAAGGTTTACCGTTTGTCATGTGATATATACAGGTATTATAGATAGATAGATAGATAGATAGATAGATAGATAGATAGATAGATAGATAGATAGATAGATAGATAGATAGATAGATAGATAGACAGACAGACAGACAGATAGACAGACAGACAGACAGACAGACAAACAGACAGACAGATAGATAGATAGATAGATAGATAGATAGATAGATAGATAGATAGATAGATAGATAGATACTGTCTGTCTGTCTGTCTGTCTGTCTGTCTGTCTGTCTGTGTGTCTGTCTGTAGGTGGTGAAGGTCCTGGAGGTCCTAGTGGTTTCCAACCACACTTCCTGCATACTCTAGATTTCCAGTATCCAGCAGTAACGCAATTAAGATACAAATCAGGATATTCCTAACATTTGAACACTGTAAGATGTATACCTGTCCAGATAATGAGGTGGCAGATCCGGGCTTAGACCTTAACAAAGCATACATAATTATGCCTTTGTGCCAATATCCAGATGACGACATAGCAGATCCACACATCGACCTTATTTACCAACGCATACATAATTAAATACAATAAAGCGAGACTTACCTCGTAAGTTGAAGCTGTTTGTAAATTCTTGCGAATTTATTGTAGACCGGAACGGAGTGCACATGAGAAACCGCGCGCAGCCTACCGCCAGTTTTTAGAGCCTCGAGAGAACACTGTGTCACACTATATATATATATAACAGGATCATCATATAATTAATAAACTTTGTTATCATTTCCTTTTCATTTACTTTGGGTGGGATGTCTTACTATTTGCACGGTGTGCAAGTAACACTGATGGCTAATTCTTCATTTTTTCTTAGTGGTAGTAGTTTCGTTTGCATGGTATGCATTTCATTTTACTTGCATGGTATGCGTGCAGACCATTGCACGGGTGGGCATGTGCACTCCGTTCCAGTCTACAATAAATTCGCAAGAATTTACAAACAGCTTCAACTTACGAGGTAAGCCTCGCTTTATTGTATTTAATTCTTGCTCATTTCCTGTATACCTCCACTACAGGCACATGAGATTTGAGAGCCACAGTGTTCTCGAGACAAACACATCCATCACATGAAAAAGAGAAACATGTCCTACCTTACTTCTGTGTTAGGAAACGCTCCATGATGGACTGGCCCATGGTCAGTGTTGGTCCCACATTCTTATTATAAAATTTTGCAATTGTGGAAAACATTCGTCCATCCAGCTGCTTTCATTATGATGTGTATTGGGGGGTCTGCAAGTTTTGCTGTGAAGTACTGGCTGCCCGGGTACTGTGCGCTGTGAAGGGTGAAATTGTCTATGCCTGCCCTTTCCAGCGCCCATTTCACCCAGCGAGAATGGTATCGCTACTAGCCCCTCTGTGCGGTGCTTGGAGAGTGATAAACAAATGTCCAGTGGAAATCTGAGCCCTCATTTCTTTTCTTCGTTAAAGGTATTCTTTCAATGTGTGAACTACACACAGAGCCTCCTTATCCACAAAAGCCATGAGTTCAATCGGTGTTTGATGGGCTCCTCTTTCTTGATTGTTTTAATAAACTATTTACATAATACACTTTTTTTCCCTCGTTAGTAGCATTTTAAACGATGTCAAGTGCAGCAATTAGTTTGACACCTCTGGCCCCGACAGCAGTGCAATTAACATCACAAGTTTCATGGTAGTTCTTTGAACGTTAGTTTATCCACTGGAACCCACGTTTCTAGCATTTTAAGCACAATATTTACTTCCCAAGTTTGGTTTGAAAATTTTGGTAGTGGTGGTTTTTTTCAAAAAACACCCTTCTTAAATCTTTTTAAAAGTTTCTGTTGACCAAACGTAGCCCCTTCTAGTTGCAGAGAAAACAACTTAGCGCAAAAACGAGCGGTGCCACAGGCTATATGAATATCCCTCTTTAAAACAGAGATGCCAGAAAATTTACAGCTGTGGCTAGGAGGCGGTGAAACTGAATCCACCTGTTGCTCAAAACGCGTACTCTCCCACTTTCGTATTTTACACATCATACATCTGTTTTGTTGCAGGTCGCCATGAGGACATGAGAATATGGTAGTGTCCTCAGAAAAACCTTGTGTTCTGAATCTATCCTGACACTTTGCAGACTAACAGAGTCAAGCTTTTCTTTAGTGGGTGTTTCATCTCCTTTGGACTTGTTGTGTCAGTAGAGTGTTCCTGGCTGACAAGAGGACTGGCCTGGCTGTGAGGATTTTCATTAGTGCTGGCCAAAAAGGCTGGTTTTTCCAGGCTGGTGCTACTTAACCCCTCTTGCTTTGTCTTTCTTTATTTGCCAGGACACGGGATAGAATGCTGAAAGGGGGAAAAACAATAGACAGTTTTATTACCCCAATACATGCTAAATGCGTCAATAGCACATGCTCCTGGGTCAGGCAAGAAAGACACAATCTGGAAAACTGAAAATTTAATCTAGAAGCAAACAAAGTCAATGTCAGGTTTTATATCTAAAATATTCAGAGCCTCGAGAGAAGCAGTGAATCAAGTTTCCATTCTGTGTCTATGTGGCCCTGTCTGGGGACAGCCTTTTCAGCTTCAATATTATCAACTCCAGGGATGTGGGCAGATGAGCCTTTATTTTCCCTGCTTTCACACCAATGCCAGATTTGCGTGGAACGTTTTAGCTGTTTTGATCTGTTAGAACCCATGTTGTTAATACAACCAACTGTGCTTGTGTTATCGACATGATTTTTATGGTGAACATTCAGTTTGTCAGGCAACAAAGATTTGAGACCAAACCAAGACAGTAATAGCTCCAATGAGTTTATATGTCCTTCTTTGTCTTCCTCACTCCACCAGCCTTGTGTTTGGGCTTTGGTCTCAACAATCCAAGCACCCCATCCTGTACCTGAGCTGTCTGTCTTCATAGTAATAGTAGGATTGATCTCTGAATAGGAGCCTTTTGTTTATCTATGTTATTGATCACCATTCTAGCTCTGCTTTTCCTTCAAGCTGATAACACTGCGGGAATTATCCAGTTTCCCTTACTTATTTTAAGTGCAAAAAATTTGTCTTGTTAAAGTGCTCTGTAGTACAAAGGGCCCATTGGCACAGAAAGGGAAAACAAGGAAACCATTAGTCCAATACAAGTGCCAGAGATTTATGGTAACATTCTTTGACTGAATAATTCTTTGCATGCACACAAACAGTTTCTGTTTCCGTTCATCTGTCAGCATGCGGACATGTCTATGGAGTTTTTTTTGAAACCCAGGTATGTGATTTCTTGCACAGGTATGAACTGAGATTTCTTTTCATGTACATAGAATCCTAGATAGTCTAATAATTTTTATCGTGTCTGTCACACACTGTTCAACTTCTGTTTCAGACTCTCCCAAAAATTAAACTATCATCAATGAATGAAGTTATCTGGTGACCCATATCATGTAAGCTTGCTAGGACAGGTTTCATAAGTTTTGTGAATTTTCTGGGAATCGGACTGAGTCCATGGCAGCTGCCTGAAAAACAGTACAGTTTTTTCCCCTCCATCTGAATTTCAGGTATTTTGAAAAGTCTCCCTTACTGCTATGACTAATAGGCATCTCTCAGATCAATTGATGCAAAATAACAATTTTTGCGTCACTGATCCAAAGCTGTTTTGTATTGTTTCCAAACTTAAATTTTCTTATATTCTACCTTTTCATTTAGAGCTTTCAGATTTAAAATCATTCTAAATGATCCATCTTTTTCTCTCTAACAAAGATAGGTGAGACAATTTGTCCTGATTCTGGCAGGATTCTTTAATCACAACCTTTGTTCAACAGGTTTTCTATTTCAAAGTCATTTGCATAATTTTCATGGGTTTTTTAAATGACCTTTGTGAACTTTGCTTTATATCTTCTGGGCAATCATCAAAAATGATTTTAATTCCTTCAACTGTTTCAAGTACATCAGGGTCAGAAGTTAAACATTTTCCCCGGGGAGACAACTTTTCCTTAATGCTTCCTGCTGCAAATTTATCATGCTTGGCTTTAAAATAAGCACACAGAGAGGGCAAGCAAAGTTCAAATTCACTAACCTTGTTTCCAGAAGGGAGGGGTGGTTCAGTCAGGGATCGAGTTACTGCCGGTGGTGGTTTTTCTGACCCTTCTTCCAAAACATCCCGTTTGTCTGCCCTGCCTCCATGGCTTCCGGCCTAAAAAAGGCTGGTGTTGTTGTGCTGCCATGTGGTTTTTTTTTGCTGGCCAGTATGCTCTGACCGAGTTTCTGGGGATCCTGTACTTCTTTCAATGCTTTGTGAAATTCGGCTCGTTACAGTAGTTCTGGTGGGCATGGCAACATGCGGTGCACATATGCCAGAGAGTTCACGGGGTAGGCAGGGTCGGTGCATTTCTCTCCGTTTCTGGGACAGGTCATGGTTGGCATGACCTGTGAGGGCTAGGGCATCTGAAAGATAGGCTATGCATCGGTCAGTTCACGGCGTACTTTAGCTGCCTCCTGCCCTGAGATGGTATCTCTCACTTTCAGAAGTCGGTCAGTGCAGAGCGTTATCGCTATGGCAGCTTTTGACAGGGTTTTTGTGTATTTGCCCCTCTGACATCTGTCTTTCGTTTGGGAAAGGGTGAGAACAGAAAAAAATTCCTGGTTTGTTCGGGGGAACGCCCAGGTAAGAACAGTTTTCGGGAATAGGGTACTTGGTAAGTTTTTCCCTCAGTTTCCTGTTGGGAGTTTCGATCCAAATCTGGACTCAAACAGCTTTGCCAGTTTTTCAGAAACCGTGGCCCATTTTCCTCATTTTTCATCAAAGGATGATGCCATTTCAGCGAAAATGCGTCCTCTTTATCCTCTCCTCTATAGATTCTGCCATCAGTTCTTTCTCCGCTCCTCTGCCCTCTCTCAGAAACACTGTCAGTAACAGTTTTGAATCGCTGCCTGCCTTCTTTCTTTTCCTTCATTTCCACAAGGGGTTCTATGTCTGAGCCAGCACTCATTTTCCTCTTCCGGGAGTGCGGTGCACTTCTTTCCAAATTTTCCATTCTTTTTAGAGAGATTTTGGACAGTTGTCAAATATCTCGGGGGAGATGGTTCCCCTTTTAGTAGAAATGACAGCTTGTGGTTCTTCTTCATTAGACAGATCCATCACCAAATCCCGGTCACTAGAGTATTCAGAGCATAGGCCTCCATTTTTTTTTTTTTTTTTTTTCCACACAGAAAACTTATCCACAATACAAAGTATTTCACCAGCAATACAAACAAACCAAAAACAGGGGGGTGATAAAATGAAATAGTTTTTAACACCCAAATTTAAAAGAAACCAAGAAAGGCTAGGACTAGAACTATATTATAGCTTATGCTCAGATTCCTGATAGTGATGGGCGTTGCCGACACAGTGAGAGGCGATACGATAACACGTCTGGTCAGTAAGGTGGCTAGGCACGAAACTGACGGTAGGCTGCGCGCGGTTTCTCATGTGCCTGTAGTGGAGGTATACAGGAAATGAGCAAGAATTACCCCTTTGTGCCAATATTCAGATCATAGGAAGAAGATTCACACTTACACCTTAGCAAAGCATACATAATTTTCTCTTTATGTCATTGTCCAGATAATGACGTGGCAGATCCACACATTGACCTTAACAAAGTATACACAATTATCTCTTTTTGTCAATATCCAGTGTACATAATTATTTCTTCATGTGGCAATATCCAGTTTTCTAATTTTCTCTTTGTGTGCCATATCCAGTATAAATAATTTATCTCTTCGTGTGCCAATATCCAGTATAATAATTATTTCTTCGTGTGCCAATTATCCAGTATACATAATTATCTTTTCGTGTGCCAATATCCAGGTGTGGACATCGCAGATCCACACTTAGACCTTAACAAAGCATACACAATTATCTCTTTGTGTGCCAATTTCTAACCTGACATATCCATTACCACTTACAGTGTGAAGTAAGCATTCTACAAAATAACATACAGAGGATGAGGGAGAGGAGGGGGAAGAGGAGGAGGGGGAGGAGAGAAAGAGGAGGAAGGGACAGAGGAGGAGGGGAAAGAAAGAGGAGAAGGTGGGGGAAGAGGAGGAGGCAAATGCTTCAGGACCAGTGGGTTTATAAGAGGTTGATACAATCCACAGTTGTCAGCCTTTCTGTTTGTCAAAGCTTGGACTAGCTGGTAGGTTACAGGGGACATGATGATTGTGTTGTGTTGTGTGTTGTGTTGTGTTGTGTTGTAGTTATTACATCCCAGATTGCTTCTTTTCTGTGTGAAGTTTCAATTGCTCTTTCCTACATTGAAATCCAGTTACCTTTTTTCCCCCTCTTTTTTGTTTTTGTTTGTCTGTTACTTTATTGGTTAGAGTGTTTTGTTTCATTTTTTAAATGTTTGTTTTGATTTTGTCATTTTTGTCAGGTTTTTTGTTGTTGTTGTTTTTTTCTTTCTTTTGTTCTTTATATCTATCATCTATTTTTCTTTCGTTCGTTTGTTCTTTCTGGGGTTTTCCCTTAATTTTTGTTCGGAAGGTGGAGGAGGCGAGGTTTTATGTATGCCTTTTGATAGTTGGGTTTGTTTTTGTTTCGGGGTGTTGTTTTTTGTTCTTGAGGTACTGTTTTGTTTGTTTGTTTGTTAAGGGGAGTGGTTGTTGTTGGTTTTGTTGTTTTTTGTTCTTGTTGTTGTGTTGTTGTTGTTGTTGTTGTTTTTTGGGGTTATTATTGAGTCTCTAATTCTATGATTTTAGAAATTGGAAGAAACTTGGACTCAGACTATATTTTCGTTGCTCTGGAATTTTGTGTGTGTGTGTGTGTGTGTGTGTGTGTGTGTGTGTGTGTGTGTGTGTGTGTGTGTGTGTGTGTGTGTGTGTGTTCTTCAGTTTCCTACATCCCGCCTGGAGTTAATGAGGTCCTGTACTGATTAGTTTTATTACCAAATTCCTCAGCTTGGCCCCTACTTCAATTTATACCTTTACCTTGTTAATGGTCATTCTTGTTGTTGTGTTGTTGTTGTTGGTGGTGGTGGTGGTGGTGATGGAATTTTGTTTTTGTTTATTGTTTTGTGGTTTGTTTTGGGGTTTTATTGGGGGGGGGGGGGGCAGGCTTTTTTAGAACAAAGTATACATGACACTTTCAGGTTGAAGTTTTAATTTCCAGTAGATCCTTTTACTGTTCCAAATCAAACATGTGCATCGTAGTAAATGCTGGTTAGCAAGGTAAAGGTAAAGGTGTTCCCCTAACCTATGTGGTCAATGGGAAGCGAGATGTCAGAGACCTCAGTTTCTCTAGGGGCCAGCATATTGAAGGCAGCACCCATCTCCTCTCCCTCGCTGCTTTACCTTCCCTGAACCTAGAGAGGGAAGGTAGGCTACCCATTTACAGCTGGGTGAACTGGGGGGTCTGTACTGAAGCCAAGGCGTGCAAACGGTCACCCATCCAACTGGTAACCACGCTCGATGCTGCTTAACCTTAGCTTGGGGAAAGCGAGTGCTCTGACTACTGGGCTATCCCGTCCCTCATCAGCGCTGCAAAAAAAGTAAAGTATTACATCCAGTTGATAAAAAAAACATGTTGCTAAGTGATCATAGGTTTCGAAAAATTAAGAGCACAGAGTGTGCTGTTCACGACTGGCTGCTTCCTAATGCTTAACACATACTACATAAGGACTGTAGTGACTTCAGCAGGATTATCAAAAAGAACGATAACTCTTTAAAGCTGTCCCTTTTTCCCTTTTTA